>JAJLWU010000009.1:0-68756 GCA_030570855.1 Tardiomyces digboiensis | reverse complement strand
CAGATGGGAAGGAGATAGTACGGCATGGGCTCAGCGTCTGCGTGGCCACGCCGACTTGGCAGGCGGCCGACACAGTGGTGCAATGGAAGAGTCTCAATATCAATGGTAGCAAAACGAGTACCTAAATAATGAGCGTCATCCGACGGTAGAGGTGCTAGGGCAGCCCCATTGTGGGGGCGAATATCACCTAAAAGTTGGTGGCTGAGTCGTTGGAATGAGGCCAGCAACGCTTCCTCATTGATCCACCGGTTACTCGTAACCTCACAGAGTGCCCTTACCTGCTTGAAGTCTCTCTCAGTCACAGCAGTGATAGTCCAGCCCTCTTGCTTGAGAGTCTTGCGATATCTCCACACCCCATGCCGGAAATTGCGGTTGGTAAAATACTCGGGGGACCCGTCGAGCTGCTCCACAACGGACTCGTACATTTCCATTTCCTCTTCATCGCTAACGGCATTTACATCTACTGTGCTGCCAAAACTCCACAGAGCAATCTCGCCAGAAATGGAGATGCACGCCAGATAAAGAGTAGGGCCACCGGCAAATGTACCATACGAAGCAGCGGCGGGAGGGTCTTCTACATCTATAAACGAAACGTCAGGGATGTTGTGAGACATGTAGGGGCTCGAAGAATGCCGGACATAATCACCAAACGACACCATAACTAGTGCCGGCCCGTTAGCGAGCGTCGTCGAGCGGTGGACGTTTCGCGACCATTCCATATCAAGGGTAGTAAATAAATGATCCGCCTGCTTGAGAGCATCGTCGATACTCGCAGGAGAAAACAAGCAGTCAACTGCCTCATCCATGTTGTAGACATGGACTCGATGGCTATTGTCCGACACGGCGATATAATTGTGAATCATGTCGATGCCCCATGCTGACTTTGCCGCTAGCAATTCAATGGATCTCACGTCACCGCCACGAGAAATGTCCATAATATTAATCACAAGTACCCGACTGTCATCGCCCGCAGTTACAAGCACCTCGTGTCCCTTGATCCGGCCAACCTTCATTGCGTTTACGCCGTGGGGGTGGGCGGGCCAATTGGCGCCACTCATATGTAGCATGGACGTCCGTTCCGGCTTAGTTTCGAGGACTCTAAGTGGCCGCCGTTTTGGTCGTCCAGCCACGGGGTCGACCTCGTACACGTGAACCCCGCTGCCAACTGCCAGAAACACGAGGTTATGAGTCCAGCTACTAACCGCCAGATTATTGCGAAATGGCAGGACTCGCACATAAGTTCCCAAGTCAACCTCTGTCTGGCCCCGATATTCCAAATTCAATGGATACTCAAAGTTGCCAGCCGGCTGCTTTGGAGGAATCGCTTCTTCGGGCCTGGCATCGTCGGTGCTTGTTTGCGCCCATCCCCAACCTTCAGGATTGAGCACCCGCAAGCGGATAACTCGTTCTAGTGCCAATTCCCCCGCAATGGCGGTGTTCATCGCTTCTTCCCACCGCCCCGCCTCATCTGGATCATCCCAATCGTCCATACCATATCTCGTTGTGGCAACTAGCGGGCACGCGGCCTCCCCCCCCTCAGACTAAGATATGGCGTTCGTGAATGCCTGCTCGCATCGTGCATCGTTGATCGAAAGAATGCATATTAATACATATTAACAGATGCTATGAATTTGGGTCTGGTGACTCTTCCAGACTTGTGAGACTCGCTAGGAGACGGCCAAGTTGTACTAATGAGCACTTTAGGCAATCTCAGTTCCCATTGGGAACCTGACATGGGTATCAAATACAATAGAGCTCTGGAGTCTCGCGCACCGTGGCTTGCACATATAGCAACTAGAATCAGAAACTTCAGGAATACTCCTGTAACTGGCTGCTTCTTAGCTTTAGGCGATTGTAGTCTTCGTAAAATGCTCGCATATCGACGTCAGGGTGAAATCGACGGCGACATAAATACCAACCCTGCAAATGAAAAGACGACGGGTTGTGAATGTGCTCAAAATACAGGTAATTGAACGAGATATTACGATTCATATTGATGCCAGTATCCTCGATCTCAAAGACAACGTCGTGCAGAGACCCCGGGGAGCCTATGACCTCTATGAGCCCAATACAGATTTCTACTGGCCTGTACTCCAGATACTCGGTATATTCCTCCACGTACTCGGACGGTAGATGAAGTCCGTGAGGTGGAAACTCTCCGGAAATCTGCTTAACCCACGGAGCCTGCATGGTGTGAAAGCGAATAGGTATCAACGTGTTGTAATTCGGAACCCGAACGTTGATATGGACAGCGTATTTGCCAGGGATAAGGCGCGTCTTATATTGGAGTAGGAGCCACAGCACATTGGATGCGTGTACACTGGCGCCCCATGGGTTTCCGTGCAGTATGTTCCAGGTTCCCTGCGGTAGCTCGTCTAGCGAGTCTACCTCGCTAATCTCCCCTTGCTGCAGATTCACAATATGATCCTTGCTATAGAAGCACCAATCAAACTCAAGATGATCTAATATGTCGCGCCAACTGGCGCCAGATTTTCTCAGGTATCTGTCCCGGTGACTTTGCAACAGCTTGTGAGCAATCTGTAGCCCAACCGGTCCATGCCTGCGAATTAGCTCTCGGCGGGCGATGTCATCAAATAATCTATACAGTCGATGGCACGTATAGCCCAATGCTGGCGTGCTAACCTCTAGAATGCCTGTCAATACCTCATCTGGAAGTGTCAGCAGTCCTGTACTGCTGATTGTGATTGCTACCATGTCAACCCACCACCGTGTGTCGCTCGTTGCTCGTCAGTTTACCAGCACAATCAGCAACCCATCTAGCTTGTGCCAGACCTGCAACTCAGCAATTGTGTCTTATACGCGAACTCCTTTTGTATCCAGTCACAGCCTAATGCCTGAACCCACGTTTTGTATTGATACAAAAAGCCGCACAGCCGTGCAATAGACTGAGACTGAGATCAAGGGTCGTGAGTTGATCTATTGGTTATTTGAATAATAATTAATATTGCTTCTTGTCTGGTTCTGATCCTGATTCTAGCGCTTTTCACAACTACTGGTTCGTCCTGTGCCTGTGCGAGCTGATCCACATTCTTACTCGCTCGACAAAACAATAAATAAAAAAACAAAATTATTAAATCACAACACTTGCTGCTGTTGTCATTGTTGTTTGAAAATACTATGCATAGTCATCTTGTTCTTCTTCTTCGTCGTCGTCATAGACGTAGACCCCTGACTCCTGCGGTAACTGCGACCAGTGGCGAGCAAAAACGTTGACGTAGATTTGAGCAATGAAGAGCCCAAAAAATAAAAACGCTAGGCAAAAGAAAAAGACCCGCCACCATTGTAATCCTCCACAGTGGTTCTCGCCACCATCCTCGTCTTTGTGCTTTTTACAGGAACCGTAGCGGCCGCTTAGCACGCCTCCGGCAATGGCCGACAGTATCCATACGTGGCCAAAGATAATGAGACCCGAGGGTCCCCTGGCCAGAAGATGAGAGCGGACCTGCTGCCACTGTGCTTGTCTCTGTGTCCCGCCTTCCATGCCCGCGCCTTTGGTGTCTTCTGCAAACAGTTTGCCAACACTGCCACCAAGTGTGGCGCTAAGCTTACCAGCTAGCGCCGTACTAGAATAACTGACTTATAATGATTTACTTACACGCGGTCCGTTAATACCACCAGCGTCACACGTTGCTGGCAGTGGCTCTATCAGAATATTGTGCTGTACGTGTCAAGAGATCGTCTTGTAGTTCTGTCGGGACTCACAGCTCGACCGCGCTTGAGTCGAACTTAAAAGACACCAGTGGAAGGTTCGAGATGTGATTAGTAATACATGACTAAGAACCCGACACCAAGATTTATTGATCTCGCGATGGCTGAAAGATGGACAACTTATACACAATGGCTGGAACCGTATTCCCTGAGAGTAAGTGACGAATAAGCTGAATTGCTGCTTTATGACGGTATGGGGATGGAATTGAGTGAGAAACCAATCGTGCAGCGTTCGTACTAGCACTGTCGCCGCGTTGCTATCCTCGCCTTTAGAATGTGGCTCTCGATGATACTTCGCAAGATATCTTGCAAACTAGCCAAGAGGAATCGCCTACTTGTTGCTGCTGACAGCATTGTTTAGGATTGAGTTAGTTGATGACTGTATCATGGAATGACTGCTAACAACAGTTTTATGGGCGCAGCGCTCGCACAAGACTGATCCTACCAAGAACTTGGTGTACTTGACGATCAGCGTCCTTGATCTTATTGATTACAAGGCGGATATTAGTGCCACTGGAATCAAGTTCACTGGCAGGGCTCACGATGTGAACTACGGTGTCGAGCTTGAACTATTTGAGGAGATTGATGTGGACAATTCGACCCAGCACGAGACGGACAGAGGCATGTTCTTGGTTCTGCGTAAAAAGGAGCTCAAAGAGGAGTACTGGCCTCGACTGACGAAGGCAAAGACCCGTCTCCCGTATGTTAAGACCGACTTTGACAAGTGGGTCGATGAGGATGAGCAGGAAGAAGTCAATGACGACTTTGGCCTCGGAGGCGGCCTAGGTGGAGGCGATGGCCTCGACTTTGGTGGCGGCAATGGCCTAGATTTCGGCGACCTTGCAAAGAACCTTCCTCCCGGCGCCGGAAATCTCGATGCTCTCAAGTCGCTTGGCGGCCTTGGAGCTCTTGGTGGCATGGGCGGCGCCGCCGGTGATGAAGATGTTCATAGCGACGCGGCCACTGTTGGCACGGGTGATGAGGCTACAATTTCGGAACATGCCGATGAAGACGAAGAAAACAAGGCTGGGGAAGAGCCTGCTGAGGCCTCATCATAGTGCCACCTTTTAGCAATATATAATGTAGCTACTTGATAGAACCTCAGTGTTGCCTTTTAAAAGAGCCGTAGTTCGCGTGGTGCGTCTGGTGTTGAATTTTACTCCAAGACAACTCGGCTGTTCTGCAGCTCCCGTCAGCCTAGAGAGCCACGGGCGAGTACAAAGATGGCACCTGTTGGTCGGCCACGAGAACTGATTCGTGCCCGGTCATAACGACGAGGTAGTTTCGAGTGGTGGCCGACTCTATTGGAGCCATTAATACGATACCATAATACCGTGACTATCGGGAACGAATTGAAAACGGTTGAATGGGCTGCTTTATTCGGCTAAAGTAGAGTCCCTGCGTTGGCACGGTGGATATAAAAAATCCAGCCAAACGTAATGTGAACTAGCTATGGTCCTAACAATATAACGCGTGTGGAAGCCTAATAAAGTGAGCTGGAATCGTACTGCCAGCTGTTTTTTTCAAATTCAGTCGGTTAAATAATGCTGCTACCGTCAGCCTTGGCGACCAACCCTGAAAGAGCACCCAACTTGTTATGTCTTATGCCACAGTCAAGCTCTCACACTTTGAGCGCATTTCAGTAAAGATCTTAAACTAACAGAGCGTATATTTTTCTTGAAATACTACCAAGGACCATAGTTTTCCGCATGCCATCGATCTGCCCACTCGTCATTTATCCGGATATACGGGGATGTCAGAACATGGGCCACTCGTCGCAATGCGGAAATAAAAGCTGCTGAGCGCCCAAAGACAAACTGACTAGGGCATATGTAAAGTAAAATAAGCATCACTAGATGGTCCAGCAGGGTTTACTCCTTAAAGACAAAGATTAGAGGTGTTAGTGGGGATTGGCGGAAAGTACCGCCCACTCTCCGTCTAATGCAGGTTCGCTGCGAACTTAAATCTCCGTAATATGAGCCGCATTGCGGGGTTAACATTAGAATGAGCGGGGTCAAGCGATTCACGTTTTCTATAAAGAGCCCCCAATACTGCTGTAGCAAAAGTCGGGGCTGGAAGTCTATGATTGATCACTATGACTTCCTTCGAAGTACCTCGCAGCGATATCCGCGATGTCAAGCACGACAGTGAGTTTGTAGAGGAGGTGGCTATTGCCCGTCTCACCGAAGAGGACATTATAGACTTGTCAAGAAAGGCTATTCAATGGAAATCATGGGTGGCATTCCGCATTTCCCTTATTATTTTTGTCCAAGGATGTAATCAAGCTGGATACGGAATTGACTGGGCGGTCATCAGCGGGACAAACTCGCTAACTGATTTTCATACCTTCTTCAATGTCCCCAACTCAGGCGGGACATATGGGGTAATTGTCGCGCTAATGACGGTTGGAAATATTGCGGGTGCTCCCTTTCTGGCTCTGGGTGACGTGATAGGACGACGAGGCGTCAACTGGCTTGGAAACTTTATCGTTATCTGTGCATCACTCATGCAGGGGCTCGCTCAGAACCTTCCGACGCTGATGGCTGGCAGGTTCTTCATGGGATTCGGGAGTGCGCTTATGTCTAATCCTCAGTACATGGCCGAGGTATCTCCCACTCACTGGCGTGGCCGAATTGTGGGCATCTTTGGTGCTTGTTTCCAGGTTGGTTCAATCTGTATGAATGCAGCCATGCTTGGAACTAGTACTATCCAAAGTAACTGGTCGTGGCGCCTTCCATTCTTACTCCAAATGATTTTTCCAGTCATAGTTTGCGCTCTCACATATGTCTGCACTCCTGAGTCTCCTCGATATCTCATCATGAAGGACAAAGAAGACCAAGCGCGTCGCGTCGTTGCAAAGTACCACACAACATCTGGGGACATGAACGAACCAATAGTAGATGTTGTTATTACTCAGATAAAGGAGTCAATGGCAAATGAACCAACCGGGTTCAAGGCTGCCTGGGATTTCCGCGTCTTTTTCACCCGTCGCGTTGGCTACCGAACGTTTCTGCTGGCCCTATACTCGGTTTTCCAGCAGTGGAACGGCGGTGGCATCATCTCCTATTACCTATCGCCTGTCCTTGACACTTTTGGCATCACGGGATCCACGCAGCAGCTTGGAGTTAACCTTGGCCTCACTGCAACGTACTTTGTCTTTACGTCTTGTGGAGCTTTTCTGGTAGATGTTGTCAACAGGCGTACGCTCATCTTCTCTGGCTTGATTAGTTTTATCATTCTGCAGACTGCCTCGACAATCACCTCGTGGCAATACTCTCTGCACCAGTCAACAGCAGCAGCCGCTCTCTGCTTGTTGTGGATTTTCCTTTTCCAGATTTGTTCTTCTCTACTCATTGCAACCATGCACAATCTATATCCTGTGGAGCTTCTTTCGCTTCCACTCAGAGCTCGCGGCATGGGTCTGTACGGGTTAGTCCAAGGTGCAGCTGGCACCGTGCAGAGTTATGGAATTTCTGTTGGAATCTCAAAGGTCGGCTACAAGATCTACTGCGTTTACATTGTTTACAACCTTTGTCAACTTGTTGCCGCGTACTTTTGCTTCCCAGAGACACGCGGTCTCAGTCTTGAGGAGATTGACGCTGTCTTTGAGACTCCTGGAATCAACCCGGTCAAGATGTCAAAAGACATTGTTCAAGCTCGGCGCGAGAAACGCCGTCTCGAGGCTGAAAATGCGATTTAATAGTTAGGTAGAAATTGAGGACCCCACTTCATGCGGCTGACCCCTGTCTCCAGGGTTCGAGCCCGCATCGGATTGATGCGTATGTAGATAAGAGGCAATCTATATTGGGATACGGCTGAATAGACCCGGCGTTGATCCTAGACGTAGCCTATATGGGATGCGGTTGAATAGGCCCAGCCGGGAATGAGGACGAGTGCGTCACTAAAGCGGGGCAATGCGGCGCAGCTCTGCTGCATCTGGCACTCTTGATCCAAGTGACCGAAGCTAGAGGGAAGGAATTGCGATGATACAATCGAATTTGTTTGAAGGGTTTTCGGCACAGAATCCTTACTATGTTGAGGAGGCCGCTGAATGGGACGAAGCTCTGCCTGTTGGGAACGGGCGACTAGGAGCTATGATGTATGGAAGAGCTGACGTTGAATTACTGCAGTTAAATGAAAACTCGGTTTGGTACGGTGGACAGCAAGACCGTATACCCACATCAGCCGGGAAACACTTGGGAGAGCTGAGAAAACTGATCAGAACATCCCGTCACCACGAGGCCGAGGGTATGGTCCAGCAGGATTTCTTAGCTTCGCCACGAAGCATGAGGCATTACGAGCCTCTAGCAACTGCCTGGATATCGTTTGGTCACAAAACTGTAACTGGTTATCGCCGCGGCCTTGAACTTGAGACTGGTTCAATTCTGGTGTCGTATCAGGATGAAAACAATACAATCTTCGACAGGCGGATGATCGCTAGCAATCCTCAACAAGTGCTGGCATACCATGTCAGAGCATCTAAGAGTAGCGCGGTTTCATTTGATCTTCGGCTCAGTCGTGTGAGCGACAAGGAGTACGAAACGAGTGAGTTTTTGGACAAAATATATCCTGCAAACGAAAATACACTCGTGATGGAGTTTACTCCTGGGGGCTTCGACAGCAATAGAGGTGCTTGCGCTGTATGTGTTGCTGCAGAAGGCGAGGGAAGTGTCTCTACTGGCAGTGGTGTTATCCAGGTCAGAGGTTTTCACACTGCAACTATATACTTCTCGGCGCAGACAGTTTTCAGGGCTAGCGATCCTCGCGACGTTGCGGTCCGCGAAGTTGCCGCAGCCGCTCTAAAAGGCTTTGATTGCATTTTCACCGAGCATTTATATGACTACAATTCACTTTTCTCGAGGCTGAAGGTGTCGTTTGGTGGCGACCAAGACAACAGCGTGCCAGTACCGACGAAAACTCGACTTCAACGACTCAGAGATGGAGTGAATGATCCAGATTTACTTGCCACATATATTCAATATGCCAGATATCTCCTCATTTGCTGCAGTCGGGACGCTGGACCAGAGCCACTACTCCCTGCTAATCTTCAGGGCCTCTGGAACCCGTGGTTCCAACCTCCCTGGGGCTCAAAATACACCATCAATATAAACACCGAGATGAATTACTGGCTGTCTCACACGGGAAATCTCTCCGAGTGCGAAATTCCTCTGTTCCGCTTACTTGAGCGAGTGGCTCAACGAGGACGTGATACAGCGCACCGCATGTACGGGTGTCGTGGGTGGGTGGTCCACCATAACACTGACATCTGGGCAGACACTTCTCCGCAGGATGCATGGATGCCGGCGACTATTTGGACCATGGCAGGGGCATGGTTGTGCCTTCACGTCTACGAAAACTACTGCTTTACTCACAACAGGCTACTCCTAGCACGCATCTACAGTGTTGTTAAAGGAAGCGTCGAGTTCTATCTCGACTTTCTCGTCGAGAACGAAAAAGGGCAATTGGTGACCAATCCTTCCGTGTCTCCAGAAAATAGCTACATTCTTGCAGACAAGACTCGTGGAACCTTGTGCGAAAGTCCCACAATTGACATTCAGCTTCTTATTAGCCTATTTACAGCTTTTAGTGATCTATCGTCCATTCTAGGCAAGAGTGAGCTTGTGGAAGAAGCTCGACATGCCATGGAAAAGTTCCCACAAATGCGGGTAGGAGCGCGTGGCCAGCTGCTCGAGTGGATGGAGGAATATGATGAAGTAGAGCCTGGTCACCGCCATACCTCTCACTTGTGGGGTGTCCATCCAGGATCACTCATCTGCCCAGAAAAGACGCCCAAACTCGCGGCAGCGGCTCGCGTGAGCCTCGAGGAACGTGCCAGAAACGGCGGTGGGCACACTGGGTGGAGTCGTGCGTGGCTCATAAATCTATGGGCACGGCTCTTAGATGCTGACGAGGCATTTTACCATGCTGTGCACTTGCTGACTCACTCGACGATGCCCAATTTGCTGGATATCCACCCACCGTTTCAGATTGATGGAAACTTTGGCGGTGGTGCTGGCATTTTAGAGATGCTTGTTCAATCGCAAGGCGGATATATTAAACTGCTTCCCGCGTTGCCTCACAAGCTCTCGTCGGGTCACGTTTCTGGAATCTGTGCGCGAGGTGGTTTTGTGCTCAGTCTCCGATGGGAGGATGGTGTCTTGGTATCACCTGTGAGAATACACAGTAAATACGGTGGCAAATGTACACTGCAATTGCCTCAGAAGGCTATTGCGCTTGTACTCTATTCCAAGACAGAGTCCGTCGAGACAGAAGAAGGGACACGCATTGCCTTTCATACCTTTGCAGACGGCATCAATTTGGTTTTCTTTGTGTCACATGTGGCTGCATGAAATCATTTTCGAAAGGGAGGTTGTGGTTCCCGGATGACACTCCATTGAAGAAGCGCTCGGGTTATGGAGTGTCAACGTAGAATTCATCGCAGGTTTAATCTTGCAATTCCAGCATCGTTTATCAGCATTCTGGGCAGAACGTACGGGCGAATGTCTTAGGCGGGTAAATGACCCTCGGATACGAGAAGGTTACAGCCATGGTGCCGAAACTGCTATGTTACGATCTTTTCTGTCCGCTTTTCGTACCTGCAATTCGTTTTATCCAGTACAAATGTCTTCTCAGAAAATGAAAACCATCCGTATTTTGAATCCCGTCAATGACACTCCGTATTCGACAGAGAACCGCGCACCGTCGTCAGTACTCAGCTTAGATGACACCTTGGATGTGCCACGCGCTCTTCGTCCAGATGAAATTGTTGTGCGCGTACACGCCGCGACGGTAACTCGTGATGAGCTAACTTGGCCAGAGACCTACAAATAGCCCCTGGTGATTCCGGGCCACGATTTCGCCGGTACCGTTGCTTCGATATTCACGAATGGTGAAGCGGAGCATGGGTTCAAACCAGGAGACGAGGTATACGGTATGACCGATGGACAAGGACCGGGCTCCACCTGGGCAGAGTACGCCGTTATTAGAGCCAATGAAGTAGCACGGAAACTTGTAGGGTTGAACTTTGCCGAATCAGCCACAATGCCAATGAGCGCCCCGACAGCGTTGCAGGCACTATTTGTTCAGGCTCGTGCTCCCGAACCCGATTTTACTGGAGAAACCACTTCAAAGAGAGACCCGCCGACAAAGGTTCTCATAACTGGTGCATCCGGAGCCGTTGGTATTTATCTTGTTTAGCTGGGCTCACTTGCCGGGCTCCATGTGGTGGCTGCTTCGACCTCAAGGACACGCAATGCAGAGTTTGTCACGTCACTCGGTGCAAATGAGATTATCGAGTACGATGACTTGGTAGGAAAGGAACGCGAGTATGATATTATCATCGACACTGTTGGAGGCAAAATTCTTGAGAGCTGTTGGCCACTGGTGACAGACACGGGATATCTCGTCACAATCGACTCGTCGAGTTTTGATTTTGTCAACAAGCATAGGGAACTCAGACTCTTGAATTGGAAGTAAGACGTCAAGGCTAAATTTTTCATTGTAGAGCCCTCGGGACCGGAATTACAAAAGATTTCCACTGCATTCGATCTCAAACTACTGCGGGCTTTTGTAGTGGAAACCTTCCCGATAGCTCAAGCGCCTGAAGCATATGATGCAGGAAGCAAGAGAGTCGCACGTAGAGGAAAGATTGTGCTTACAATGTGATTTGAACCGGCGAGCGCAGTTGCTCATTGATTCAATTGCTGCTTTTTGCTAACACGCGGTGAGAACTTGCTCTTCTAACCTTTCAGCTTTGTTAGGTACCGGAGACCTACCAGTTGTGAACGTTCTCCGGGGTGTTCAGCTACACATTCGGGTTACATATGAAACAGAAATGACATTTGACTTAAGAACGATAATCATGTCGGACGTCTATAACCCAGCCCCCTGTCTAGAGACATTCTTGCCGGCCCCTGCAGACAAGAGCTTTCATGTCCATAACCCTTGATGAAACTCGCAAAGTGAATGGGTGTTGTTGACACAGAGCAGTGCGTATACTACTCATAATCATCAACATGCTGTGACGAGGAATCGTTGTCTAGATAATTGTCCTCCTGATCGCTCTCAACACGACGACGCAATTCCTCCATGTTAAATGCTTCTCCTTCGTCTTCGTCTTCGTTATTAACGTACTTGCCACTTTCAAGAAGCTGTTTGCCAGAGAATACCTTATTCTTGGCGGCCCTTTTAGCTTCGGCCTCGTCCTCGGCTGCCTTCTGCTTATTACGCTCTTCCTTCCACTTTGTAAACGAGTCGAGAGTAATAGGGGTCAAATTCTTTGGAAGCTTTGCTCGCTCAGTCTCAATAAAGTCTTCAAGTGTGATTTGAGGAGCGTTGGCTGCTGCCTGCCGTTCAAGCCGCTGCTCTTCCTTAGTCTTGAGCTTGAAGCCCGGAGGCAGCGAATGACGATATTTACAGCTCTCTCCACCATTGGGGCACACCCAGAACCAACCGTACTTTGCGTTCTCCACCGCCTCAATAAAGTACTTGCAGATAATATCAGTTGTAGTCTTTGGGTTACCGTGCTTGGATAAAACAACCTTTTGCAGTTTCTCGTCATCCCAAGTGTCCATTGTGTCCTTCTCCTTGTCTTTTTCGTCGTCGTGCAAGCTCTTTTTCGTTGCCTTGCGCTCCACACTGAGATCGTGGCTAAATTTGCACTTGCTACCCTTAGTGCACGTTCCTTGCTTGAAGAAAGCGCAAACCACACTCTTGGGATCCACGCCAAATGGGACTTTCTGAGTCTGTACCGGTTTGAACAGTTCCATGGCCTCCCGTTTAGCATCCTCGGCGGCTTTCTTCTCCGCTGCTCGGCGGGCCGCTTCCGCTTGGGTTTTTTTCATCAAAGCGGCATTCTGGGATGTCTGCGCTTCAACCTGTTTGACAAATGCCTGAACTTTTGTCGACTTGTTCTTGTTCTTGAGGCCAAAAGTCTTGTCGGCGGCCGCCTTGGCCTGCTTGGCGGCCTTTGTTTTTACACTCTGCTGCTGCTGTTTCTTGGGGCCCATCCTGGCCTTGCCTAGGTTTTGGCTGGGGTTGTTATTGTTCTTTTTATTTTGCCAATGTTCATTTTTCACAGCCGACCAACAAAATAGGGTTAGGGTTTACTGTCTGACTTTAGCTCTCTCGATATTTCGGAAAACTAATCTTCAAGTCTGTTGAAGATACGCAAATTGCAGTAAAAAAAGGTCACAGATTCACTCAAACTCTAAGTAAACAACTTCTGTCTTAGAGATAGACGGGGGATATGGAGGTATGCAGAAATGCATCTGCATATTGTCATTGTCACGTGAGTAACCTGGCTGCCACGAACAACCGCTACACAGCTCGATAGTTGTGCCCAAAATTCGCCGCCGCCCAACCAGGAATTATAAAACCATCCATGCTTCAGCAGCCAAGAGCTGTGCGAGGGCTGCTCAGAGGTGGTTTGCTAGCTCGAACCACTGTGAGACTTGCGTCCACGCGCCCAATGGTGGGAGGGTTTAGCCGACGTAATTGGTTCGGAATAGCCGTCGCTAGTACCAGCCTAGTGCTCACAGGCTCGTATCTCGTTAGCACGGGCCAAAAGGCGCTAAACGACTCACCTGTAGGATCGTCTTCGCTTCATTCGGCCCGCACAAGTGGAAGTGGCGGCAAAACTGTGACAATGCTGAGTCCAGTGCAAGTTTCGAGCACGTTACGGGACTTGGAGGAGAGCTACCTAGTGGAACGTGGAAAGGGCGTTATCAGGTACGACGTGTCCCAGCTACCTTCGAATAGCCCCATTGAAGATGATAGATCGGAGAGGATTGTCCAGGTCCCGCTGATAAACGAGAACGAGGACGTTTGTTCGTCGGATTGGATGTTTTGGGGAGTTTACGACGGTCACAGTGGGTGGACGACGAGTGCAAAGCTGCGGGAATCGCTCATCAGCTATGTTGTTAACGAGCTCGATAAGGTGTATACTAAAAGCTCTGCCGGGTCAATATACAGACTCGTCCCGTCGGCCGAGGCAATAGACAATGCCATCCAACAAGGGTTTCTGCGTCTCGATGACGACATTGTGAACAAGGGAGTCTCAAAGTTGCTTGATGGTGATTTGAGCAAGGCCGCTGCTGCGGAGATAATCGCGCCAGCACTCTCGGGGTCGTGTGGCCTATTGGCTTTTTACGACACCAACAGCGAGATGCTGAGGGTGGCTGTAACTGGAGATTCGCGAGCAGTCCTTGGCCGCCAAGACGATAGTGGCAATTGGACTGCAATGGCCCTGTCGACCGACCAAACTGGATCCAACGACGACGAGGCCAACCGTGTTCGCAGCGAACACCCTGGTGAAGAAAGCACATGTATCCGCAATGGCCGGGTGCTCGGAGCGCTGGAACCGACGCGTGCGTTTGGAGATGCGCGGTATAAGTGGGCCCGTGACATCCAACATGCTATCTCGCACAAGTTCTTTGGTCGCAGTATTCCGCGTGAGCTCAAAACTCCGCCGTATGTAACGGCAGAACCAGTAGTAACGCGTACACAGATTCGACCGTCTATGGGCGACTTTATGGTGATTGGCTGTGATGGCTTATTCGAGCTGCTCTCAAATGAAGAAGTCGTGGGCCTGGTAGTGCAGTGGATAAAGGAAAAGCATCCAGAGTACATGCCGATGCCGTCGCACACTGCCACGCCCGGGGGCCTATGGAACCGAATTTGGGCACGTGAACGGCGTAGATCTGGCGACGGCCCCAATGTGGAGGATGTATCGCAGAACAAGGAGGCACAAAAACAGCCGATTCGGCGCCGTGCTGGTATCCCACTACAAGCGACAGTCCAGGACGACAACTGCGCTACGCACTTGATTAGAAATGCCCTGGGCGGAGGCGACCACGAACAGGTGTCTATGCTTGTGAGCATCCCCTCTCCCATGTCACGTTCATACCGAGACGACCTGACTGTCACAGTTGTATTCTTTGGCAACCAGGGCGAACCCGACGATGGCGGTCCCGTTAAAGTCAACACCGCTGCTACTAAGAACCATGGCCGCACTCCGCGTGCCAAGCTATAGACCAATATATCTACACTGGCTTTTTCATACAAAAAACCCACAATGGGTCATTTCGAATTGGAGCCGCGGGCGGAGATCTGCCGTGACGCGAGCTTCAACTGCTGCAATGCCGTCATGTTCAACGACCCTTTGATTGCATGTGGATCCTGGCCCCTGAGCTGTGTATCATCCTAGAACCCCCCTGGTTGAGTTAATTTGACTTGTCACTTTATATTGTACAAAGCTCTGGTCCCAGCTAAGCTTATTTAAATCGAACTTGTGGTTCCCGTCTGATAACTCTGCAACGGGTTCCCGAATGTGGCGGTCTGCAGACTGCGTCGCATGCTGTGGGGCCGTATCTGATGCAATTCTGGTCTTTATAGTCATATTTCGCTCAGGACTGCCTATTTTGAATTCCAAACAAATGCCAGCACCACAATTTTTTTTTTGTTTTGGCTTCAACATACCTCCAGAAGAGAGAATATGAAGTTGACTGATGAGCCAATGGTTGTATATCCTGCCGCCTCGGGTAACTTTGTCATGGTTGTTCAACAGCCACTCAAACTGGCCAAACAGTGCCAAATACCATAACTTAGAGCCCCTGTAGTGCTCGGAATCCGTCGTGGCTGCGCGGCTCAAAAACAAGAAACCCGAGATGACCCGTTTATGTTAATTGCTCATATCAGATGGTTTCTACCTCAGGTTCGAAATTTTTAGCAACATTACTTGAGGTTCATTATGGGGCCCTATCGTATAATTCCACAGGAACTGATGTCCTCCGCGATTCCCTGAATGCTCAGGGACGGGCTTGGCATGCGTGCCAAGTTGCACGAATCTATAACGATCCTAAATTGTAAGACGCCTGCTCACGACAAGCAAATCTGATAACTTACTCTGCATTTTGCGGGCATTAACCGGAATTTTTGCTCAGTCACAGGGTAGGGGTACAAATCTGATTAGATCGAGCTACATCTTTAGAAAACTTCACGGCAACAACAAGTGCCGCACATGGCCCTATTTATACTAGATTGGAATCCTCAAGGGCATCTCAATATCCGGCTCTTCTATATATCATTGGTATTTTACGCCTGGCAGAATGTCAGCGGCGGAGCAACCAGGGCCGTTGCGCAGGGCACTCAGGGCAGTGGGAATATCGCGGAAGCTGGTCTCCAACAACATATACACGGACATTCAGTCGACAGCATCATTTCAAGCTCCCAGTCGCTCGGTTGGTAATGACTCGGAGTCTGAGTGGGATGGTGTTGAAATTGGAGTCGAAATCGACAAAACTGAAAACGACCGCCGGGACAGCCGGAACCCAATATCCACCAGGATATTTGACAGTGTCACCAAGTTTGCTGGAACAGCCGTTGTGCTTTTCCTTACAATAGCTCTGTTAGTGCTCTGGCTGATTCTCGGCCTCGTACTGGGCACCACCCAAACATGGCAGATTGTCCTGCAAAATACAAGTTCGATTCAATGCTACATCTCAGACACTCTGCTCATGCGACAGCAGCACAATCATTCGCGAGGCCTATTGACAATGATCTGCAATCTCCGTTCTCGCAATGCAACTTATCGGCGCATTGTCATGAATCTGCGCCAGCGCTATCCTAATAAGCGTTGGACAAAGGGGTCACAGGAAACTATCCCAGAACCAATTGCATGCTCCGTTGACGACAACGCCAGTGTGGTCACCACACCTAGCGAACATGCCATCCAAAATGATGGCCTTCTTCCGGCGCGAAACCTATACGACCGAATTTGCGATCCTCTGGTTTGGACGTTTGGTTCTTTG
Organism: Tardiomyces digboiensis; assembly: GCA_030570855.1. Classification (NCBI taxonomy): domain Eukaryota; kingdom Fungi; phylum Ascomycota; class Dipodascomycetes; order Dipodascales; family Trichomonascaceae; genus Tardiomyces; species Tardiomyces digboiensis. The sequence continues at coordinate 52,218 of JAJLWU010000009.1, read as the reverse complement.
TACACTTCCATCCTCTACTGGGCAGGTATCATTGTATGGATAGGCTTTGGTAATCAACAGCAGTGGGGAAATAACTGGCAACTCTACATTAATACCGCCACTGCCGCTGAGATCACTTTTATTAGCATTTTTTTGCAGAATACTCGTCAGCGACACATGAACTACCTTCGGGCATGTTCATCGTCGATATCAGAGCTGGAATGGGGCCTTGAATGCAAGCTTCGTGAGCTTTCCAATGATTTGGAACCCAACCCGACGGTGTCCTTTGACTATGATTACAAAGTCGAGAATAGTAGAGGAAATCGAGCTATTGACTGGTACGCTGCTATTGTCGGCTCTGGGGTGGGATTAGCGATTTCAACTGCTGTATTTGTGGTCTGGGTGGCCATTGGATCTCCCATGCAATGGAACGCTAATTGGTGGCTAATAATCGGTACCTACACTGGGCTAGTGGGGTTTATTGATGGTTTCGTACTGCGGAATGTCTATTTTCGTGGAGCGGCCGTTGTTGACGATGCGTTTGGCGTTTTACAGCAGGAGGATGCAGATCTGTGCGAATTACTCGGCCTGCATTTGTACAAGAGCGCTTCTGCACCACAGCTCAACTCGCTACAAAATCGAATCGGCACTAAGATTGGCGTCTGGTGCTCAAAATCGTTGGCCGTATTGGGGTCGGTGCTGGCAGTTATCGCGGTACTTTGCATTGCGACTGGCATGCACTGGTCGGAGACAGGGCAACTTATCTGCAACACACCAACAATGATTGTGGAAGGGTTCTTATTGTTGGTCCTAATTCAGGCACACAGTATGACCAACTTGAGGCTCCGTCACCGGTTTCATGATATCCTGATGTTACGAATGGCTCTCAATGAGCGAATTCTCGATCTCTTTGTTCAAGACAATGAAGATCACGACGAAAAGAAGCTGTGAAAGGTTGCAGATTCATTGGATTTCGCATCAATATGGCATTTTTTGTCTTTTATCTAGACGTATATAACCTAAAGCTTTGCATTAAGAACCTGCTCTGCAGCCCACTTCTCACCAGATGAAATCGTGTGGAACTTGGACACGGCCCCGAGTTCAACACAAATCATGTGCTTAAAACCATCTTTGGGGTAAAAGTCACCAAGTCCATTTGCCTTGTCGGTCCAAGGATTCCATACTACAACGTCTTCGGTGTTTCTGCGGCCAGTTATGGTGAATATAGGCTTACCATCCGACTTGATATCAATTGCATCAAGCGACTCTGTCTCGTACACGCGATCCACCTCACCCTCAATGGTTACTCCTTGGGTTGTCTGCTCAACGTAGTTCGACTTGAGGACTTTGTCAACAACCCGCTTGCCAGAAAGGTCAGAGACACTAACTTTGGACACGTCCGGAATCCGGAAGTAAGTGTGGAATAGCACGTTAAACTCAAAAGGGGTCTTGTCAGTGTTTTCAACTTCCAATCTGGTCGTCAGGGCTCCAGACTTTGAAAGCGATACTGTGTAGAGAAGAGTGAAGTCATGGCTCCATTGCGAGCGAGCCTCATCAGAAAGGCTCTCGGGGCCCAACCCCAGTTGGACAGTGACAGGATCTTCTTCAGTTTGGCCAAGGCATTCCCAAGTAGAAATACGAGCAAAACCATGCTGCGGCAGCTTTGAGGTCTCGTGATCCGAGGATTTTCCGAACACAGGGAACACAAGCGGAATACCACCACGGACTGCTTTGGTTCCATCTAACTTTGCTTGCTCACTTAACCACAGCTGCTCCTTTCCCTTGACCTTCCAGGATAACACTGTCGCACCATACAGAAGAATCCGAACGGAGGTGCTTTCGTCGTTGGGGAGAGTCAATGTGACATCTGAATCAGTTAATTTGACGCCCATTGCTACCCGTTAGTCCACTTAACCAACAAAACTCATGTCCAGGGGGTTGACAAACATACTAGTAAAAGATTGCGTAAACGGAATGCCTCCCAAATGTAACTTGAAATTGAGGCGATAGCTCGTTGAAACTAACGCCGGAACCCGTCTGAGTGAGTTTCGCGAGTACATCACGTATCCTGGCATCCTCCACTTGGGATACTGATATTAGCTATGATCATCAAGACTCACGTATTAGACTACGCCAGAGTTTTCAGCCTAGATACTGGATAGTCAATTGTTAGGGCACGTCCCAGCACTAAAGCGGCAGAAAAATCCCAAACAAAGTCTGTGGTATTAATGGATGCTCCGAGATTGGCTATATTCAAACTGCAGGGTGAGCTCGCACGTGCATCCCCGGATCAACAGCATCCCTAGATCAATTTATCTGGCGACAAACAAAGTTACAAAGGCCAAGAATAACATGTGGTGGCGGCCGTAACCATATTATGGCCCTGGGGGCTCGCAAACACACATAACAAACTGGCAGCAAGTACGCCAGGGAATTTGTCAGCCAGACCAGCCGCGCGGCTAGCCTGCAGTTTCGTTAAGCTACCTTTTTGCTGCTTGTTTTCGAGCGTTGCGCTTGTCTCTAGTCAACACTGAATGGGTGTGTGTCGTCGGCCCAAGAGTTCATACCTGCTCCCGTGAGACCAAAAAGTACTACCAGGTGTTGTCAGCACGTCAAAGGGCCAAGGTAGCCTGGGATCACGCTATTGGTGTGAAAATGCCCGAGAAGACAAAACCTGCAAACTGTCTGTCGGCGGCAATCGACACAGAAGTCGCCGTAATTGGCGCTGGACCAGCAGGACTGATGCTGTCATTTATCCTAAGTGGATGGATTCCGTATTACGATGACGAAACATACGGGCCACATCCGAATCGAGGGTTGCACGAAGTGCTGCTCCCATATCGCAAGGCAAAGACGGCAACCTCGTCAACTCCGGGCCGGCACCAATGTCTTCTTGATGCTGTTCATGACCCCAGTGTCGTCGACTATGTCGACTTGCAGATTGAGTCCTTTTATTCTTCAACAGTCTTGGCCCCGAACCTACTCGTGGACGCCCTGCAGGCGTCAGATGAGTCCCAGTTCGCATCCCTATCCAACCGCACCCCTCGAATTAAATGGATCCACGAACCAGAGCGAGCGGTAGATCACAAGGTTCTGTGTGCGACAGAGAGTGCTGGGGGCCAATGGGAAAGCAAGACAATTGACTTGCCCAGTGATTTGTCGCTAAGCTATGCCGAGATGCTTAGCCTGCCTCTATTTCCGTTCTCACAACACTACGAAGAAGTCCACAAAAAGCCACCACCAGTATTTTTCCGGCCGCCGCGCGGCAGCGTCGCAGACTACTATTCTGCGTGGCCACACAAAGTTGGCATTAAAAGTGTTGTTTACAATTGCGTAGCCAGCTGCGTCACAAAGTGTCTTGACGGCCATGGCTACAATATCAAATGCTCCAATGGTCGCCGTATAACCGCTCGGAGAGTTGTCCTCGCGTCTGGTGTGTTTGATGACCCCACTGTGCGCCGCCGCCTTAACTGTCCTGTCGAGACAGCGACCTATAGTGACTCTACCTGCACCTGCGACTATTACGTTTCGCCAATCTCGTCACCACTTTTAGAGGCATCGGCAAATAACTCTCAAGAGAACCGAAACATGGATCCTCTGCTGCCCACGCTAGTGGTAGGAACAGGCGTCTCAGCCGCCGACGCGATTTGTAACGCAAAGGGCCCAGTGATCCACCTGTTCAAATGGGACGATGCCCAAGGAAGGCCGTGCACTTTTAGAAACTTTCCACGAGAACTGTACCCCGAGTATGTGCAGGTCTTCAAGTGGATGAAGCAACGACGATTAGCTGATGAATCTTACGAAGGCTTCGCTAATGCACGCATTTTGAGTGTGTCACCACAAGATGGCAGTGTTGTACTTGCGTTGGACGATGGGTCCACTATCAAGCGCAAAGTTGGTGCCATCCATATCCGCACCGGCAGGTCCGGCTCGCTCGCCTATCTGGCGCCAGATGTTATGCCCGTGGCTAACCCCAACGTGACAAAGGAATCGATGCGGGAGTTTGTTGAAAAGTCGCGCTCGCTGCAGGTCGGTGAGGGGCTGTTTATTGTCGGATCGCTGTGTGGAGACTCGTTGGTGAGATTTCTGTCCGGAGGATGTATGTGGGTGGCCGGTAAGATTCAAGGTTGAATTTTTGCAGTGTACTACGTACGTCTATCGTATTGGCTTTTATTGCTTCGCTACATCGTATGACCTTGCTGTTGACGGTGGTGGCGCAGCAACTACACGGACACGGTCCCCTGCCTCGACACAGATATAGTCTGCTGGATCCTGGTCGGGCTCGACCCATTCGAAGCCATGTCCCGCCGCCTGCCAGTATTCTAGGTACTTTTCTTCCTCATCGCTCTGGCGAATTCTCATGCCACGTTTACCCAGCTCACGGTTTATCATTCTTTCAAATTCTGCATTGCGCTCTCGTTTGGAGTGGTACAAATGGTAGTTGGACACATTCAAGTCTACCAGCTCTTCCCATCCCACAACAATACGTTCACAAAACTCTAACTCGCGACGACGAGAAATTTGCTGAAATATATTGGGGCCATGAGCAGCCCACTGCAGTCTCGATAGCCGGGGGCCCTTGAGCCACAATGCACACAGCGGTCCCACCATAGCGCCCAAAGCCAATGGCCATAGCCCGCCCACAGCAAGACTCGCGGCAAACATGGCGACAAGTGTTCCAGATGCAAGCGGAACAAAGCGCGGTAGCGCCCGCCGATGTGCCGCCGTTGCATCTACAAGCTCAAATGCCATCTGTAGCTCATGACGTATCAATGCCGTTCGGAGTGGAATATAGAACATTTCAAGCTCTTCTGCAGTTACATGCTGCGTTTTCGATGGTCGAGTCACATATTCTCTAAGAAATGCCAGAGCTGTGTTAGTTGACGGCCTGGGATCTGTGCTAAACAAACATTGCAGAACGCTTGTGTTTGCAATACTAACCCTGTGGACGATCGGATCCTCGAGCGTCTGTGCCAACAGCTCTAGTGCACTACCAGGGCCGCCTGGTTGTCTGCGTTTGAGTCCGATACTCTTGAATTCAATCGGTAATGCATTTCTCCGTTTACTATCCTCTTGATGTAGTTGTTTACAAGCACGAATTGCCTCGCAAATCAACTCTGGAGTTGGAGGATTGCTTGCCGACCTCCCAACTACCAGCCTCTGAATTCTCGCTGACAGTGTTTCAACGTTTAGAGGGCTCGCATTTAAATGAAAAATAATGCTCCTTGATTCTTTTAACATCGCCCTTCATCTCGTTCTGTAGTGGCTAGCAAATGTATCAAAGCCAACGCTATTGTCGTGACTGCATCCTAGGGCCAAAAACATGCATGCATGATGTGTAATTAATGACTAATGTTTTGCAAGCTGAAATGCTAGTATCTGAATTCGGTGAAAACAGCGCGTTTGTTTTCTGGTCGTGTTAAACGCCTCGAGATTCAGACGCTGCTTCGTCTACAATGGGGACAGATGACTCCAGTCTCATGGCGGTTGACTACGATGTCAATGAACTTGATGCATTTGCTGACAGCCTGAGCCATGCGCGAGACCTGAGTGAGCCTTCACCTTTTGAGGCGATCCAGCGTTACGGTGCTATTGTTGCCAAAAGGTACGTCCCCTTGCGTGATAGGATATATTAATTATTTGCACCGCGATGTCCAATGGAGGCAGTTGTGGAGTTTTAACTTATGGAAGGTGATACCAGAGCTCGACGCGTGGCACCTCCATCAAAATGTCTTCTACTACATCTGTTTCCTTGAGAACTAGCTTTCGGTGGGCAATAAAAGTAAGTCTAACACTCAGAGCTGTGGAGATCGGTGAGACAGCCGGCAATGAAAAGGATTTGGATTCGTACAAGGAGAGTGTATTGGAATCGAGGTTATGGGTTCTCGTGCACGCTTTGTATGGATTGAGAATGCAGCAGGAGGGGCCAATACAAACAATTGGAGCGTACTCGTCGGATGCAGTTGCGCAGGAAATGTATAGTCGAAAATTCAAGAGTTTCAAGGAGAAATGGCTGCTGGAGGGTTGGTTACAAGATGGAATGCCAGTTCCCGAAGAGCCAGCAGAGTACCGGGTGTCGAAATGGATGTATACGAGAAACCAAGTCAAGCACTCAACCCCGAACTTGTCGTTTGCCACGGGCGGAGGTGGCACCAAAGGATTCGGGTTTAAGGGATTTGACGCAAACAAGAATCATAGAGCAGCGGCACAGGAGGTCAAGATTGTGGCGAAGTTAGATGTAGATGCCCCCTTGAGAGAAGGCAAGGACATTGCACCCGAGGACGAGCGAGCCGACAGAACCATCTTTCAGTACGTCTTTGAGTTGCTGATGAACCGAAAGTATGAGGAAGCTGTCGAAGTCGCAGGCAATACTGGAAACTGGTCACTAAAATTGGCATTACGCGGGTGGGAAACTTATATTGATCCCGAAATTGACGCACGGTATTTAGAGGATGTTGACGCAGCAAGTCGGCCGCACGGTGTTGAGCGCAAAGCGCTTTGGCGCCGTATGTGCTGGGAACTGGCACATAATGCTAGGGACTCCTATGAAAGAGGCGTTTACGGTTTTCTAGCTGGTGATCTGGATTCAGTGCTTGGTTTATGTCATACGTGGGAGTCGCAGTTTCTCGCCTACGTTAACCACATTGTGAATAGCGAAGCTGAAAAGCCACTTTTAGATTCCGGCCGTATTGACCGCGACCTGGCTGACTACAAGCTCGCGGGAGCCGATCAGATTAGCTCGGTCCGTAAAGTCCTCGATGCGTTGTCGCGATCTTCAGACCCAGTTGTTCGGGCCGAGAGTCAGCACCCGTTGCGAATAATTATGGGAGCAATCATAAATGACACTGTTCCCATGCTGGTGGACAGCTCTGCAGCAGATATTCAGGCTGCTCTTGAAGGAGATGATGACACCAACGTGGCACTGACCAGCACCCTTCTCAGAGTTCTAACACATCTAGTGTTGTTTCTGAACCAGATTGGTGTTCCGACCGGACAACAAAAATCATTGGCAATTATTGTGCGGGCATACATTTTACTACTGCGGGATAGCGATCGGTCATCACGAGTCCCCATATACATTGCCTATTTGCCAAAGGATGTAGCAAAGGAGGTCTACTCGGACCTGTTAGCTCAAGTCACCGACCCGGTCGAGCGTAGAAAGCACCTTCAACTGGGACGAAAGTATCACCTTGACATGGACGATATTATTAGGGCTACAGTCCAGCAACTATTCAAGGAGGTAGCTGTTCGGCAAGCACCTCCAGAAGGATTTCTATTGGTTGACACCGACGTTTCATCAGACGATATTCGCCTATGTCGCGCTGTTGAATGGCACATGGAGGCAGGACTATGGTACGAGGCAATTGCGGCCATAATTGGATTTTTCCGTCATATGCTGTGGCGTGGTCGCATCGGTGCTGCACTCGCATTTGGCAAGAGGGTTGACATATCAACGGTTCTCAAAAAGTACGACGCATCGCCATCCAACCTCGTCTCTATTACCGACGAGCGTCGCTCAGAAGTCCTCGAATACGCCAAGCTGGTTGCTGTCCTCAAGTTGATTGACCAATGGTCTGTAGTTCTACCATCTTTGACGGGCCACCCAAAGAAAAATATCTCGGAAGCCTACCAGCTTGTGCAGACAATTTGCGACAAAGTGTACGAGTTCAGCCAAACTTGGCTACTAGATGCATCCGGGTCAGAAGGAGACAACGCGCTAACCAAGGCGGATTGCCTCGTGGCCCGCTCAGTATATGTACCATATCTTTTGCTGGCTCTTGTCGATATCCTCTCAGAAGCTGGCACCGTAAACCATGGCTATCTGCGGCAAGCAGTGGAGGTTTCGGTTTTGGTGGCCGACGAACGGTACCGACTCTATGAATTATTTGTCAAGGGTGGCCATCTCGATGATCTATTACGTAAAGTTGCTGTATGCGCTACAGACGCGGTTGCAACCGGTGAGCAAGGTCTTTGGGCTTTGTAAACATATTTCCCAGGCAACTGTGATTTGACTGCAATAATACTAATAAAAAAAAGGAACTATCTAACCCATAATTGACCGAGGGGCGGGAGTGTAAACAAATGGCAACAACGGCGCGAGCTAGCACTGACACGCAGATGCCGACGAGCCACGAGCTGCAGCATTCAGGTCCACGCGCGTATCGCCGTCATCCCGGCGCGACGCTGCTGGGGCTGCACGTCGAGGTTCGAGCGGAATCTTATTGGCAATTGCCATGAACACCTGTCGAACATTGTGACCAGACTTTGCCGACGTTTCAAAGAACAAAAGTCCCTCGTCGGCTGCCAGTTTCTCTCCCTCTTCTACGGCAACTTTGCGCACGCCGCCATCCTCGCTGTCGGCCCCCGCATTTGCTGCGCTGCCATCTTCAACTAGATCCAGTTTGTTTCCGACGAGAGCAATTATGATTCCAGGGGATGCCTGTGATTTCAGCTCGTTTACCCAGTGTCTTGCCTTGACAAATGACGCGGGCTTGGTCACATCATAAACAACAAGGGCAGCTTGTGCGTTTCGATAGTACATGGGTGCAAGACTCGCAAATCGCTCCTGGCCCGCAGTGTCCCATATCTCGAATTTAATAGTTCTATTGGGTAGCGTACACTTTTGCGTCAGAAAGGCTGCACCAATAGTGGGTTCTATCTGTTAGTGGCGATGTTTTTCATTTCGGCAAAGTCTAACAATAGGCAGCAGCACCTATGGGTGCTCCTTAGACGTCAAACGCTCATGCCAATTAAATCACGCACAAATCATACCTTTGTTTTCCTGAAAGTCATCAGAGACAAATCGCATTACTAGAGACGACTTTCCCACTGCAGCTTCGCCTAAGAGGACAAGCTTCACACTTGTTGTCGGCTTGGCAGCTGGTGATGCAGTCTCCATCGCAACGATTATATCACACGATTATCGATATCACAGAATGGTTATAGTAGCGTATGCGGTCGTCCAAACGAACGCTAGTTGTCGTTGAGAAAGAAAACCCCTGGCTCAGATAAAAATGGCAGACTCTTGATAGCTGCTGCACACAAGAACGGCAGTCAATCGGAATTTGCAGCCAACAAACAAGTACTATCGAGCAAAGCACGAGGGCCAGGAAACTTTCTTGAATCACCCCAACAGACACCGCTTGCTCTTGAGAAATGTGACTGCTTGCGCAACTGGCGATGTTGGTCCAGCGTTTCCGTAACCGCAGCCACTTGGGACCAACATCTGACTAGCCCCGCCGCTGACAGCGCCACGCAAATGGTAGCTTTGTATTGGCCGCACATGAGGTGCATATACCGCATACAGCCGTGCCTCGTCGATGGTCAAGCAGTGGCGACGAGACCATCAAACGGCAGGACTGCTAGAGCGCATTGGGTATTTAATGGCTACATACGAGGGTATGTAAGAAGCAGTATCTCCAAACAACAGTGCAATTGTGGTCGAATACAGCTAGCTTAGATTCCGTGTTCACCGGGTTCATGAGAATGACAGCTTCTAACTCCAGAGGAGCATAATATTCGGCAGGTGGCTCGTCAAGAACAGTCGAGGCACACTCTCGGGCAAGAACACTTGAGCTCCTTTTTTGCAGAACGTGATACTCCAAGTGCTTCACTTGGCGACTTCAGGTCTCTGATAACTGCTCTAGAAAGCTTTCAGGAATCGGATGTCTCGCGGCAACTAGTGGAACAGCTCATGCATGAAGCCGAGTCGTTTCAGCAAATGCACAAAAAGGATGGCGTGTCTCAGGAGTATCTCGACTCGTTGGATCGTATTCCAAGGAAGCAGCTAAAACCACAAGACAGTTGTGCGATTTGTGCGACGGCGTACCTGGACGATGAGTACCCACTTGTAGTACGACTCCCCTGTGATACGCGCCACCACTTTGACCTTGAGTGTGTTGGTCCATGGCTAAAGCTCCATTCGACTTGTCCGCTGTGTAGAAAGAATCTTCTGGAGAGGAAACAGCAACCTATTGTCGACGACGATTCGGAAGAAGAGTTTGATGACACATACGGCTAGCAATCTCGATCCCATGGGGATCGATCTGTCGACTCGCGTGATAGAGTCGAATTACCACTCCTCGTGAGTCCGAACGCCGCCACAAACAAACTACTATAGACGGGCGTGCACGCCAAAAAAAATAAAATGAAATAAACTAAATTACATTGCAGTAATAATCATAATCATGCCTCGTAGCCATTTTGCTGGCTCTTGTACTCTGGTTGTCCAACGCCGCTCCCTGGAGGCGGCACAACGACAGCAGGCTCGCCTAGGCTGCTATTAGTTGCCATTAGGCCACGACGATCGCCGCCACCAGACTTATTGCGGAGAAACTTTTTGATAATTTGTCCAACTTGTAGCTGTTCTTGCCCCGAAGTCCCAAGGCTCCTTGGCTTGCCCCATACCGCACGGAGTCGACAACCATCAACTGCAAATTTACCTGCTGTCTTGGTTAAAGCCTCAGCAGCCTTCTCAGCCGTCTCTCTAGAGTCAAAAGTCACAAATGCACTACGAGCACGATGTACGCAAACCAGCGCACTAATTGGACCGTATTGGCTCAAGCAAGAACGAAGTGAATGCTCAGCCACGTCATCCTCGACTCCCATAATGAAGAAACTCTTGATCTTGTCGTCTTTCGGTAGTTTGGAAATGCTGCCCTGAAGAGGTAGTTTTGATACTATCCGCTGGACATCCTCCATAAGTGCCTTGGATGGCGCTTCATGCTTGACGGTGGCAGCCTCTGCGTATTCTTGACGTCGGCCCCTCATTCCTTCTGACAACCGTTTTAAAAGTTCATGCCCTGCCTGCTTTGTGCGTGCTTCCATATCACCACCGAGATCGTCGTTTTCTTCCAAATTCTGTGCAATGTATTGCTTGATAATGGCGTTGCTTCCACTAAGCGCAGAGTCACCGGCCATTTGTAATGCCGCGTCTCGAATAGCTAGCGGCAGGCCGTATGTTAGATCCAACATACAACACTGACATGCATTCTTCTGTCGAGCACACGTTAAACATATCAACGTTCTTTTATATCTCGCGCCTTTGGTTGGCACCCACCGGAAAACAGTGAACGGCCGTGTGCATAGCTTGCACTCTTCTCCCTGCCGCTCTTTGGTCATGCGAACGTACGGGTTCGGTCCCAGACAGTCTTCGCAAACCGCTGGGACATCTGCATCCTCCCAAGTCTTTTTGTTAGCGTCTGCCTTGGGCATCTTGTACGGTGTGTGCCACTGATGGACGAAATATGGAATATCTTTTGTTACAATAACGTTATATTTTATGTGCAATTAGTAAATATCTGCTGGGGTTAGGTTATGCCCACATCAAAAACCGAAACTGAACAAAAAGTTTTTTTCCTTTCACTTTCATCACTTTATGAAAGCTGCAATGTAAGTCATAACGATTGAGCTTGTTTTACGATGATGATCATGCAACCGTTGAATTTCTTCCACTGAAAGACTCCGTGTGGATACAATTTCCAGAGCTTTTTAACCCTGAGACTTTATGTTGTGCTTTTGAATTGTGTTTGTGTTGTTGCCGATTGCTAACTTTAGGTTGAGTTTGGATCATTGATTTTTTGTAATATGGCCATGGCTGTGGTTTTGGGTCAACAAGTCTCTAGTTAGTAGCAGTTGTTTCCAACTGAGTTTTAGCGACCCGCACCCAGTACCTTTCAGAGCACTGTTGAGTTTTAGGGGGTTGTGCTTTCAGTAACTTTCAGAGCACTGCGAATGAAAGGAATGGCTGTCTGTTCAAGTCCGATACCCAATCGACTAGCAGCTCTCCGACCCTAGAACTTATAGAGCTTGTAGTTCGGGCATTGTAGCCATGTGTGCGCCACTGTATTGTCTATCTTTTGGTCTATTGCCCTTTACTCTGCGCACATTGACAAACTACTAGATGATACATTCTATTAAAACAGTATTTTGCATCGTACTGAGTACGGCTGACAACCCATGTTGCTGACACTGCTCTGGCGTCATGAGCTCGGTATCGGCGGCACCCTCAAGCCAATTTTTCAAGCCAGCATGGTCCTGCGCTCCGCGTCCGAGTCAGTTCCGGCTCCAGCTCATTCATCCCCGCATCACCGAGATTGCCGAAGAATTCCCGACCAACGACTTCACCGAAACGCGCCGCGCAGGGATAACCGGCTACAGAGTCGCTTTGCTCATTATCTAAAAGGTCGGCGGTGTATATATTCGCAACTTGTAACGAGACGTGTCGGCTGGACAGTAGTTAAGTTGAGTGTCAGATCCAATTGCATCCACGATCCCAAAATCCGTTATCTCACGAGCACGATAGATTGGAACCTAACCCTGCTGCAGGCTCCAAAGCAACTGTTTGACATTTTCCAACGGTGGCTATAAGAATAGCGCCTGACTCATTCAACAGAATCTTAAAAGGTAAGCTTGGGATTGCCGCCGGTCACTGTGGCGAGTGCTGGGACTCTTATGATCATATAAATTTGGTTGATCCCGTTAAGAACACCAATAACTCTGTCGTGTCGGCGAGTAATCGTTATGTCGTGGAAGGCGCTTGTTGGCGGGATGTACTTAAGCCGGCCAGCTGTGCGTGTGTTACGCAATAATTTTCGGTTCGTCAGACCGGTATGTTTTGCGAATTGTTTCATCAGGTCTGGGAGCCCGGCAAAAAAGAAAATGTGTTGCTGCTTGGGTGCAGATTGAGCCACAAGCTTGTTGGGGATTACGCCCTGGTGCAGCGTAGCCATCCATAAAGTTGCCTCGTGTTGAGATCCTCAGTAGATTGGCGCAACAAACTCCAAACACTTAGTCTGACCACAGATGTGCTCCACTCCATTCAAAGTCGGCACTACCGACGACTTGGCCACTCTCCTCAAATACAATGCCGAATGGGCCAACAAGACTGCCGACACTGGTGTCTTTGAGCACAATGCCAAGGGCCAGTCGCCTACAATTCTGTGGATCGGGTGTGCTGACTCTCGTATCTCTGAGTCATGCCTTGGTGTCGGACCTGGTGAGGTGTTTGTGCATCGCAACATTGCAAACACCGTTGCGCACAGCGACATGTCTGTATTGTCGGTAATCCACCTTGCCGTAGACTTTCTCAAGGTGCGAAAGATCATTGTGTGCGGTCACACAAATTGCAAGGGAGTTGAAGTCGCACTCACTGAGAATCGACTTGGTGGCGAGCTCGACGGTTGGCTCCGCAACCTTCGAGACGTTAGGGCAAAGTATTCCAAGGAGCTCGACGCCATTTCCGACACCACTGAGCGCGAGAATCGTCTTGTGGAGTACAATGTCATGGAGCAGGTGCGTCACGTTTGCCGTAACGACCGCGTCATTGCTCAGAAGAAACTGCGCGAGCTCGAGGTTCATGGTCTAGTCTATGATGTGGCCACCGGTTTGCTCCGCGAGGTCGAGGTCCCGAAGGAGGCCGTCGACAACGTGTACAATGTCGCTTGATTTTTCACATCAATGTAATAGAGATAGTAATAGACGAGATGAATTGTTCGGTGGCACTCCACTTACCGATCAATTCTTTTTATCGATTGGAGCCATCACCCGACGTACAGAACACATGACAATCTCTAGGCGACTTGAAGTACACCGCAGCGTTGAAAATTGTACAACACGTCTAAATAAATGTGTGGTCCATGATACCGCCAAGGTGTTAGCGGTTTGGCCAACACCGTTGTCTTGCCTCTCTATTGATTCGTCATTCCCTTTGTTTGATCAATCAATCCCCCGACCTATGGAATGAAAAATGTCACTTGATGGCCATTCAAGTCGTCTATATACAGGACCTGATATAGTGCATCAAAAATCACGCCACTTTTTCTGACCCCTCGCAGATCTTTCAGCAGACTGCAGCTTTCGGACTCTCTGAGCGATAGGGATCTTCGTCGCTGTCAGTGGCACAACCAGTGGTCAATTAACCATATTGTCGAAGAATTAAGCAACAATAAACAGACTAGTCTATTACGAGGATGCTTGTTTCCTCTTAGTGCTTCTCTTAGTATGCTGCTCTCAATATGCTGTGTAGGTCACATGATCTGGAATGCATAATTCATCAGAGTCGGCCGAAACGTGGTTGACAAACGAGCACTACAATCTCGAGACGTACCTGAATTCAAGGCCAGTTAGACGGATAGCGGTGAATATGATAAACAAATAATAGCTTATATTTTGTTCAATCACGCGGCAGTTTTAGGTCCCATCACCTGTGCCAGTATTTGCTTTCTGTAGTTTGAATGTCGCCAAGTTTAATATTGGCACTTCCTTTTTATTGTGAGCCCATCCAGTGTACTGTGTGGTGCTTCGATTTGCAGTCCCTACACCTTGTAGAGGAGGTACAAACGTTGAAAGTTTAGTTCCTAAATGTACTGCTTTGCTGAAAAATACTATTTAATTATGGGAGTTCAAACTGCTCAGGGTTCCCGGATTCTGGTGACTACTTTACGAGAATACGGCGATTGCAAACAAGCGGACGAAGAGGTTTGACTATGGCAAGTCTTTCTTTTAAATGAATCAACGTGTAACCTCTGGGCACATTCCATTCACGAGTACTCTGGCAAGGCAACAAACTCCTTCTTACGCCAATCTCTGTGATTTGAATTGCACCGATACTTTGAGATATAAACTCAGAACCGTACAAATACAAACCTGTGAAGGATGTAGAATTGTGTAAACCGTGGTATCAATTTCGAGCCTCCTATTGTCATTGCCCTTTGTCATGTTAGTTCGTATAGTCGGTGGTATGTGGTCATGCACATTAATCGATAAAAATGCTGAAACTTTGAAACTAGCCAAAACATGATGCCATGGGCTTCATCAATGCATTACTCAATGTCAGAGCGCGTCACTGGCCCTGATCTAGTGATTTTCTTTGATTTGTCCATCAATTGGTCAAGTGCGCGAATATGAATATTGAATGTGTGATTTCTCTAACAAAGACTGTACATGGCGCACCTACTTCATGTATCAGGAACGCATTTTATGAAGCCAGATCCATACGCTCTCAGGTAATCTCGGCAAGCTGCAAGGTCGATAGAAGTTTAAGACTCACGTCCGGCGAAACATAATCGGATGTAGTCAGACGTATGTGCGCGATTTTGTAAAGGGCTACGCGGCAAAATTACATAATCCGCTTATGCAATCCAGAGGTTTGCCAGTTACTATCCAGGACTGAAACAAGATTGCCATAGGTTTGGATTGGAGACCCTAAGATGCAGGTATGGAGACGCAACGTCAAAGGCTCATAGACTATCTCGACCCCTGCAGATGGACTGCCGCAATGTAGCATCACGGCGCACGTCGCTACAAGGAAATATAAGACACGCGCACATGTATCAATTGTTAATATTGTCAAACGCTATTATAAAGTGGTCTCCTCTAGGATGTAATAGTTATGCATATTATTGACGAGTATTGTGAACAGCGCCGTTGACAATTGTTGGAGATTAGAGAGGGCTCACTTTACTTTCCACATAGAATTACCTTTGAAAGCTGAGGTGCAAATAATTGGCTGTGACCATGGCATACGCTGAAGTCCTTTCGGATAGACTGTCAATGGAAATTCGAGGCGATAGGCTTGGCAATGTCAGACCGCCTAACCTGTCGTGGGCTCCTAAAGATATCCATGTTTTTAGCAAGGGTCAAGTAGAATTTATTCTAGGTGAATGTATTTAATCTCAGTTTGAATATCACAGTTGTTAAATGAAGTCCGTGTGGACAGATGTCTTCAAAGAATACAGTTGCTTGACTTGTATAATGAAGTCCGCCATTGATCGTTCACCTTTCACCCCATATTACAGTTCAGTTTGGTAAATTGATATAGGATTAAAGCTGGTCTCTAGCTCTGCTGGGGGTACTGCGAGTAGATAAATTAAAAAGTGAAATAATGGAGGCGTTTTGAATTTTCAGTTGAACCTGCTTCGACGCTGTGAAAAGGCCGACTTTAAAATATTAACCGTACTGAGCAGAAATAATCCCAGCAAGACTCTATAACAGTTTGGGCATTGTTCTATGTCAAAGTGAAACCATGCATTTCAAAACTATTTTACAGATTTGAGGGGCCAACTCTAAATAGGTGCTCCATAACACCCTGTAGCACACTCTATTAAGGGATATCGGGTGAATCTGTAAGCAGGTTATAGTTCTTTTTTTTTTTTGTCTTTGCCTTGATGAATTCAAGGAATGTCGTCAGGTACAATAGCCTGTCACGGTCTTGCCCCGACGAATTGCAGCCTATTGGGGGAAAACGGTGGGTCGCGCGGTGCAAAGAAGCGGCGGTTAAAACTATCCAAAAACCTGTTTTGTAAACCTGATACAATCAAAACCAAGAAATATAATTCACGCTTTTCACGCCACGACTCTGTCCAGATGCCTCCGCAGACAAGGTGCGCCTAACAAGGGACTTGTGACACTTAAACTGTAAGGGATACACATATGGACCCCAGGGTGTGTTACATGAGAAGCAAAGTTGCGGGTCAATATTATGGGCAAAAGTCGACCGTTTGAAGCTGCAATACTTTGTCCATAAGGAATTTGCTAGCCACGGATCGAGTGATAAGATTTCGGCCAGCCCTCGTTCGGCTGCTACTGCAAGGTGACGCCGTCGGCCGAGCCGCTCCAAGTGCAGGGTGTGGGCCGGGGGTTGGGAACGCTGCGGTCCCCGCTCTGTGACAAACGTAGATTGAAAGAAAAAAGCACTTTGACAAGTCCACTTGAAATCCGAACTGAGGTAAATGACCTGGTCGTTTGTGAGAATTTTTCCTTGCCAAGGGACCAAAGAGGTGCGATATATATACATTCAAGGTATTGGCGGGCTCGAAGGATTTAGATATTAATTATAGGTGTCTATGAAACAAATCTACAGTTGTAGTGCGTGCCAATCCCAGTCCACCGAACTTGGCATTTTTTTTTCCACAATTCACGCAACATTTGCTAAATGCTAATTTGTCCGTCGGCACACTAGTGCGGGGTTGATGCGCGGCTAGCTGTGGCCCGTGCACTAGCGCCAGAGTTTCACACTGGGTGAGAAAAGACTAGCGGAATAGTTTCCGAGGTTTGTCGTCTTTTTTTTTTGTTTTTCCTGTGGCCGCCTCATCGCTCGGGTGATTGTGCAGAGGTCTTTATTCGGCATGGTCCGGATTCTACGTGCATTCCCAATGACACGGCCACTTGGTCACGAGGATCAGCGATGCCAGGGTTCGACTAAGGCCAAGCAGTTTATTTCAGTTTTGTGCACCATGACCGGTCATATTAGCCAAGACGGCACCAAAATATGCGTACATATGGGCGACAGGCTGTTGGCACGTTGTTCTAGATTTCCACTTGAATTTTCCGACCTCCTCGTGGTATACTCGGAAGTTAGTACCAGGCTGGAGGCGAACCGCAGCTCAATGAGGGTGCTTAGTTAATATGCAAACGGTCGGGTCGAGAATGGATCTGCCTCTAGGGTGCTGGCAAACTTGACAGATTTGCTGGGCACTTTGCTGTGGCTGTCATTTGACGTGATGCGACCGTCCGTTCCAGGATTTGCAGGGAGTCCCTGAGGGGGTTGCTTTAACTACCCTGGGATCTACCGGGAGGTTTAAGCCCAACAAGAAAACGCCGCCGCCGTGACTTAAACTGCCATGGCTGAATTTGCCGAACCAATATGCGACGGTTTCACGCTCCCTGTTTGACGTACATGTGACGGACGACTGGCGGCGATTTGACTGCGCCAGCTTCCGTAGTAACTTTTCGGGTCTAGTGTTGGCAGCGTTTACATGTCGACTTTACAAGATCCAATACTGGCTTTGTTGTCCAGATATATATAGGACCCTCGGTCAGACAAGAAGGAAAATGGGAGACCAGCTTAGCTTCCACAGCATTTGCACAGGCGGATCGGCGCTGTACATGGGTCATTGCAGCGCCTTGCAGTCTGCAATGCAAATATCCTGTGCGTCGACGGGTGCATGACTGGGCCACCTGCCCTTGAGCCGCGGGACCGCGCCAAAACGCACGGTCGGGCTCTCGCAATCACTTACGCCCTGGGCGAGGGTAGGTGCGGCCCGGGGGCGGGGTTCAACCCCACCGCTTCGATAGTTTTGTCAGGGTGGAATATCCAGGCCGTCAAGTATGCCGGGGTCGACCATCGTGTCGCGTACCAAAGTTCCTTGTACTGGAGTCTTCACTATACCACTCGTTGACCAGTTAGCCCCCATCTGCCTTATCGCCGTTTTGGCACGCCCCGCGGCTGCGTGGATTAAGGTGCATGCGATCGACTGCCTGGTGCTGCTGGGTTTAACCCCAGTTGGGGCTTTTAGGGTGTGTAAATGTGTTGTCGTCAATATATAAGGGGAGGACAGCTGAGACGATGCATGGGGCATTTGGACCAACACTTTGGTTGAAACGGATCTCACCAGGGACCAGCCTGTGACAGAGGTGTGTGGTGATTGCAGCTAGTTTTGCTTGATTGTTGTTGTCACTGGGAGAGCTGCATCATTATTCAAAATTGCGACATGCCTTTTCAATTAGTTACAAACGAAGGGAAGCGGATATCGTTGCTCAACGGCGGGGATGCTGCAAGGGCTGGCGGGTACGCTCGCTACGATCAATATCCGCTGGGCGGACCAACCGGACCCCAAACAGTTGGTCAGCCAGGTGCCTACATGCCTCCACCGCCTCCATCGCTGATGGACTCGTCTCAGTACTACACCACTAGTATGGCGCCACCGCTGTACGCTACCACGGGCCCTAGTGGCCAGGGCACCGGCCAGAACCCCACGCCACGCACCGCAAACACTGTGCCAACCAATCCACCTGGCGGTGGCCAGGCGTCGATGTACGGCATGGCGGCAACCCAGCCGTCGGTGCAGAATCCATATGCCTACTATTATACCACTGGAGGCAGCCCGACCCTGTATGCCGCGGCTGCTCCACCGCCTCCGCCCATGGGCATGTATGGTGGCCCTGGCGGTGGCCCGTCCATCAAGGACCTGGGATATGACCAAGCTCCAGTTGGGGCTGGCGCTGCAGGCGTTGTGACTCCTGTGAGCCATGTTGCGGCCAAGCCAGTCAAGAAGTACACATGCCACTGCATGCGTTCGTTTACAACTAGTGGCCATCTCGCAAGGCATATGCGGATCCACACCGGTGAGAAGAACTACAAATGCCCCCACGAGGGATGTGGCGCTCGGTTTTCACGTCAGGATAACTGTATGCAGCACTACAGAACTCATCTCGGGGGCCGCGGCCGCGGCAACTCTCGATCTAACCGCGGTAGCGGTAGTGGTGCCAGTGGAGGATCGCGTGGTACTGGCGGTGCTGGTCGCAATAACTCTGCTAGCTCTCAAGGGTCTGCGGGTGGTGCTGGGACCTCGGGAGGCGTGGGTATGGCCCCGCAAGGCGGCTCATCAGGCCCCATCACCGGTGCAAACGTTCACCAGAATTCCCAGAATGCCCTCCAGGCGTTTGCTGGCGTTGCATCAATGCAGACTGTCCAGTGATGGCTCTTTCTCTATAACGTGATGTGGTTACGACGCTAATGACTAGTAGGTTTGATAATGTATTGCTTTACAATGGTATATTCGATGTCCGTATGGGTATTTTGTCTAGTAGAGTTTGTCAAATTACAGCCCGCGGCAACCTGCTGCTACTTGCCCTTTGGGTTTCGCTAAGATCGGTGGCTCAAAGTAGAGATCCATGGGCTCTCCTCATATGCAAGGGTACACAGTATGCCCTCTATCCAATTGCGGTGACTGGCCCACACAGGTGCTTCGTCAGTGTGAGCTGAATTTACAACAAAGTCTCCCACCACGCCGAAGACATCTCCATAGACGAAAAGATCCAACCCTGAGCAACGTGCGAGCACTGCCGCAAGGGCCGCCGGTTCCCTTGTTCCCTTGTCGGTCGACATGTCTATTCTGTTGATCCCTTGGGCATTCGACAGTGCATCTAAATGATCTCCTGATGCGCTACGTACAACTTTTTCAAGCACAGGCGTGCTGGGTGGAGCCGTGATAGTGATGGAGTTTGCAATTACACGAATCTCGTCACTAATCGCATAAATCACAACCTCTTTTCCAAAATCTTACCAGCTAAAACTCTTTTGTATCCGTCTGTTATTTGTCGCCGACTGAGCCAGGGACTTGTCTGGCGATCTCAGCTGGGGCATGTATGCGTCAATGCAGGGCCGTACGCCCACTTATTCGGAGTTTGTCGTTGCTGGTCGACGCCAGAATCAACTCCGTACTACTACCAGCTGTTGAATCGTTTGCGGTGCAACTGCTTAACCTAGTTTCTCGTTAGCCTGAGCACTTTGTCTCACAGCTACGAATCTGGTGCGTGGATACTGTGAGATGCATTAGCTGCGGAGTCACGATACACAATATATTCCGCACACGCAAACTCGCAGAACTAGACTGGTTGTAAACTCTGTTTTCTTATGGGGTTGGGCCGGGACAAGTTGCCGGCATCTAAAAGAAACACCCAAGTCTCTGTATTGCATGTCCAACAAACGGCCAACAAGCTTTCAAGTGCAAAAACAGAAATCCCTCTAAAGTATAACATAGAAGGCGGCTTCTTCACGGGTCAATGCGGTCCAGACGCTTAAGAAATTACTTGGCAACCCCGTTTTGGCTTCGTCTCATGCATGTCCAGAAGTGTATGCTTTGATGCCGCGATATCTGGAGCTACAAACTCCCTGGAGTCGATTTGACCAATACTTGGTGATAACGAAATATATCTTGGTAGTTGAAAATGCTCCCAGCAACCATCTTTTACACTCTAATGACAGGGACCCTGTCGAGACTCTAAATAGGACCCCTGATCTTAAGTGCACCACACTTTTCACCTTGTACTTCCTGTTCGCCCTGGCTAGCCCCTGAACCGGCCCCTGCGTCGACTTTGAAACGAAATCTCCTAGATAGAACAATAGCCAGTGTTGCCACCAGTTAGCTGGCTCTCACCTAGTCAGTTGGACGTGGTGGCATATCACAGCCACGGCCACTTGCTCAGAAAAACCATGTGCATCGATGCCCATTCTGGCGCAGGGGGCTGCATGAGTATTATCCTGAGGGCGACGGTATCTTATGAACTTTTACGGTAAATTTCGTGATAGCTATAGAGCGCTCCAGATTCGTTTTTACAATACAGCCGTTCAGAATAACGACTAGTAGCGGGCAACTGTGCATTCTGATGGCCACACATGGGGACTTGAAAGCTCAAATGCCCAACCGGCCGACGGTACCTTCTTTATAAAACTATCGGCGTGTAAAACGTGTGGTAGTGTGGTGAACATATCATAAATTTATCTAA
Organism: Tardiomyces digboiensis; assembly: GCA_030570855.1. Taxonomy (NCBI): domain Eukaryota; kingdom Fungi; phylum Ascomycota; class Dipodascomycetes; order Dipodascales; family Trichomonascaceae; genus Tardiomyces; species Tardiomyces digboiensis. The sequence goes on along the minus strand of JAJLWU010000009.1, from coordinate 30,951 downwards.
CGGCTATGGAAGGACTGCCAATGGTGCGGGGGATCCGAGATCTAGAGCCTCTGCGGCGCTCTGCACGCAATTTAAGCTGTCGCATCACTTGCAACACGATGATCGAACAAGAAAATCATCCACCAATTATAATTGGCTCGTCTCCCAAGACACCGACAATTGATAAATGTAATATACTGATATGCTCAAGGGCACGTCTACTGACTGAAAACCGTCGTAGCCGCATGTTTCAGTGCTGCATAACCTGTTCAGGGAATGATGCAGCCCCCGCGTCCTGTGAACCCTTGGGTCACAGATTTTTGATGCACGTCGACTAGGGTTGACACACAGTCCAACTCGGCGAGCAAACCATGGCGAGCGAATCGCTAAACGGGCGAGACTGTGATTGGGATCCAATTGCTGAGATCCGCTCGTTGTCTGTACTGATGGATTTGGCCGTGGTTGCAGCGAGCCCTGATCAACCCTTCAAGTGGGTGTACGTCAGCTTTGTAACATGAGGTAAAAAAGCTCGTGCATATCGGCTTGATGGTGTGCAGGCATCTGCGAGATTGATGTAAAACAGGGGCCAACGACCACATAGCATATCTAACTTGTACACGTTGGAAACAACGAAAGGATCAAGTCAATGCCGCGGGAGATTTGTGCGGGTACTTGCAGGGGAGCTCCCGGGAGTTTTTGTGTTCCTGTCATTTGTTCGAAAACAGCCAAGGCACAGTACATGGAGGACTAGAATGATAGTAGAGCTCTGTGAGTGCTTGAGTTAGAGCTGTATCTTATAAACAAGCAGCTCAGAAGACTTACGTATGGCCACGCAAGCTTCTTGGGAGAAGTCGTCCTTGTCTGTTTCGAGGAAGCCGTGAAAGAAGCAGTGATTCCTACGTATGGCCACGCAAGCTTTTCGGGACAAGTCGTCCTTGTCTGTTTAGAGTTGGCCGTGAAAGAAGCAGTGATTCCATTTCAATAGAGGTTCAACACGAGTCTGATATTCTGCAGTTGTGACTGCCGCGCTCAGTCGCTATGCTCGTAGATCTAGTGTGTCTTTAGTACTCTAGTCGGTGCGACGGATGCTTGTGTAATGTGTATTTGTTATGTTCAGTCACATTGCTCATTCCTTGTTTGACAAATTGTCAAACAGTTTGCTTTATATAATACCATATAGATAATAACCGTTTTATCGATTTCTCATCAAGTGGACCATGAACCACATGCGCGCTGCTTGGTCGTCATTTCATTGCAGCTCATCAAAATACCTACGTGCCAAGGGAAGAATATAACGAAATAAGGGCTTGCAATTTGTGGAATGAAAACCTGACAGTGGCAGGGATGAGGGCCTTCAACAAAGAGACCCGTCCTGTAGGCATCAGTACTTATTAAAAGTAGGCTGTCGGATTCCCTGACAATGACACAAGGCGATACAGGGACTGATGGTTCCTTGATTTTTGCATGACTTGTCAACTGCATCTGGCACGTCACACGCAAAATATTATCTATTGCAATCCATTCCATCCACTGCAAGTACTTGAATGCAAAACTGTTTGCTGCCCCCTGTTTGGTTATCGGGGCCACTGTCCTTCCATTCAATATCAAGATAACGCTTGTAACTGAACTATTATCAGTCATGAAGACAATGAAATATAGAACAATCTGAATCATTGACTTGATCTTTTGCGCCATATGTTAAGAGCTGTTGTTGTGCATGATCCTACATACATCCTTGGACTAGATAACTGTCCACCTAAAACGAATACGCGTAATACTCTACATATCTGAGAAGACGCGGTATTTCCGGACAATCACATTAAACAAAAGAAGTCCGTGACCAATGTGGCGCGCTAATAACCATCTTGCAGTAGTTTGCAGATGTCGTGCATGCTGCACTTTGCTTTATCCAGATGCTGCTCTGGGGTGCAGGGCGCAAGCAGGTCGACAGCCCTCAAACAGAGCAGTGTGATTGGTACACGGCTGGGGTGTTTTGGGTGTGGTAAAACGCCGTCATGTAAGGGCTCGCACTCACGTCAAGGGCCGTTTTTTAAAGTAAATTTCACCGGTGGGCACGACCCCCCATAGCTGGCCGTGTCCCAGGTTTTTTCTTGTGCATAAATGTTTGGACGTTTTGTCTATATTTGTACCCATTTGCAGTTGAAATTATATTGGCACTTGCCACTCATGGAACGTGCAGTGCTCCTGTACGTGTGGGGCTCAGTTGCCGCCACCACCAGCTCACCTACGCTACTTCTCAGGGAGATAAGCGTGCAGGCAGGCGTCAACTTACTGCCAGGGTTTTCATTCCTGCGTCTTGACTAAATCACCTTGCGAGGCCCCGATTCGGTAGTGGGCTCCCTGATCTGGCTTGATTGTCGCGTGCAACACTCCCTCGGAGACATATTCCTTAGTCGAGGACCGTTTGCGTGCGTCATCTGTAATTTAGCGCTGTCTGACTAACGGCACGAAATTCTCGATTCAGCACCATGATCATATCAGTTTACGATACGCACATCTCAACGTGACATTATGCGAACGCGCGCAACAAGCACGCATGACCGAGCCAATAAGTGCGTATGGCGGTCGATTAGCCTGGTGCCAGTACTTGGGTTAACTCTAGTTGATGCCTTTCCGAATGTCGAGGGTTCTTGTAGTGACGAGTTTCATTGCTCCATATGTTTGATTGAATGTCGCCGCCAACTATGGTCTCGGGTTGCAAGTTATACAGATATGGGCGTCGTCGTCGGTGTGCGATGGCGATTTCTGCGCTAGCTTGTATTCGTGAGCTGCCCGTCAATCGACGACGCGACTTCTGTCTTACAAGCCTCGAGCCCTGAGAGCCATAGTTGCTCAAACATGGATATTTATAGTTTACCCTGGGTTTAGCTGTCTGGTGGATTGCCCTTGTGGCAGCCAGTTCCTATAACCGTAAATGAAAGAGTTGCCTGTGACATCCTTTGGAAGCTCTGTGTCATATAAAAGGAGTCTACCGCGTAAAGTAGCTGGATGCATGCAATATCGTTGTGTGAGTCCAATCCAACAAACACATACCTCGTGTTGAGCTGCACTGATGCACACAGAGTTATACACCGGTTCGGTATCTAACTAAACAGAAACAGTTTGTACATTTTCAGATGGTCTCACTTGGTAATGCCCAAAGTGTTCTTGACTAGATGCCGAGAGAGTACTTCTTCACAGGTTCATCACAACCGCTAACGTTCATTCAGGCTCTTCATACCACAGCTAACTGCCACCATAGCAAAAATGGAAACTCGCTAGCAATACTACAAGAGCATCATTTACCTTTCTACCTGCTTCTTGCCTGATTCCTTGTCAAGACACATAGCTAGTGGAATTCAAACGGCCCCGCACGGCTGACGCCTCGTCAGCCACGTCAACATTTGTAATAAATGCCACCACAACTTTGCGAGTGCCAGGTCAAACAACAGAATGCGAGGCGGATTGAAGTGGCTGGTGGTCAGCCTTAGTGCCGTGGGCTCGTGGGCAGCTGGTGCCATCGAAGCTACCGACAAGGACATTGACAACTATCTTGACAAAGGGATCCCAACCATGTTGGACATATATGCGTCGTGGTGTGGCCATTGCAAGAACTTGGCTCCAGTCTACGACCAGCTGGCTGACGCGTTTGCCCACGCTTCAGACAAGGTGCAGATTGTCAAGATTGACGGTGATATCAACCGCAACACTGGCAAAAAGTTCAAGGTGGAGTATTTCCCCACCGTCAAGTGGCTCGACGGTGACAAGATCGAGGATGTCGAAGTCCGCGACATCGATGGGCTCATTGATTTTGTTACCAAGCGTACTGGAGTCCGGGGCCAAGCTGTGAAGCAGGCTGCTCAAGGCGGAGAGCAGCCGTTGGGAGAGCCGTCGCGACTTGTTGAACTTAACGACCAGAACTTTGATGAAACCATTAAAGGCAAGGATGCGCTCGTTGCGTTTACTGCCACTTGGTGCGGACACTGCAAGCGCATGAAGCCCGAGTACGAAAGACTGTCGACCCTCTACACTCACAAGCTCGATGACAATGTACTTATTGGCAACGTCGATTGCACGGACGATGGCGCCAAAGAGCTCACTTCCAAATACGGTATCCGCGGCTTCCCGACCGTTATGTACTTCCCTAAGGATGGATCGGAGCCAATTCCCTATAAAAGTGGACGGGATGTTAAGTCGTTTACTGCTTTCCTGAGCGAGCAGGGTGCCTCCGCGCGTCAGCCAGACGGCAGCTTGGGCCCCACTGCTGGCCGAGTTGCTGAACTCGACGACTTGGCAAGCCAGGCCGTCCATGACAAGGACGCACTTCGCAGGGTCGCCGCCGCCGCCAAGGAGCTCGGAAACAATGTTTATTCGCGCGTGGCCGCCAAGATATCCGAGAAAGGTCCCATCTACCTCGAGAAAGAGGCTGCCCGCCTTAGAAAGCTTATTTCCTCTGGCAGAGTCAATGCTGACAAGTTGGACCAGTTTCAAATTAAACTCAATGTCCTGGGTGCCTTCCAGGCAGGGGATCCGTCCTCAGATGACAAGGTCAAGAAAGACTTGTAAGAGTGTATATAAAGAATATGCTTACAGTTTTCGGAATGTACTTGAAAGATAACCAGAACAAATGCATAAGACTTTTGAAGTTTCTACTTGACTTTTTTTTTGTTTCACCAGTCGACCTTGAAGCACCCCCTCACCAGTTCCGGGAAAACTCTGCCCTTGATAACTGTCTCATCAACAATACCTTTTGCGTGTGCCGGGGCAACACGAGCCAACCAAATAGACTCTCCGCTATTAAGATAAATAAAACAGTTTGCAGCAAACTTGTGTCCGCCGACATGGCTGACGTACAAAATCGTGACACCTCCCGGCCGCCTATCGTCTAGATCGCGGTACAGATCATGAAGCCGAAGCTCGGTTTCAAATGCTCGCTTCATAATGGGTGCAGTCACAGCGCACCGCTTGTCTCGCATACGGTGCGAGCAAAGCAGCATATAGGCTCTGTTTTGACACGAGCGGGCTCTCCCCGACAGGTCATCTCCATCGAGCACCCGCAGAATATCGTCAACCACAGTCTCGGCGCTCGAATACTCAATCACTTTAAAGTGAGGGAGTAAAAGAATAGCCGTCTTACCAGACTCGTACACATCTTTCGGCATATCAAAACACACGGCATTGAGCTTGATGGCTCCACCCACCGCGTCTTCGATAGCTTGCTTTCCACTGTTGACCGCTTTGGCGACCCGGCCGCCCACAGATGGATCATCTGTTGCATCATGTGCCCAGTCGGTTGTAGTGGTCGCAACAAGCACCTGGAGCTTCCATGCCTTTGCAGAGCCCCATAGCGGCAACTCGGTCTCAATTTTGAGCGACGACGGGTACTTGAGTGTGCACGCGCCACCGCACTCGTCCGCCTTGCAATCTGCCACTGGCAGAATTCTCGCGACCTCTGCCTCGAGGGTCGCGGGAGTAGGCGTCCTTGAGAGAAACGTCTTCACCTTGGTCAGAACCATGATATTCTTTCGAGACCCGTAGCTATTGCGACTGGCAGACGGCGTCCGGCCTGAATATAAAGCGCGGAACGTCGGTCCGGGACTCGGGCCATGCATCCACGGAGAAAACCTGCATCCCATTCTTGATTTAAAACACAAGCCGTTTTGTTTCCGTTACGAGTAAGATGCATACACAACAAACTGAGCATAGTTGTTGGACTCTACCAGTCCATACCGAATTTTGCGTTCTCCTTCGGCCGGATCACATTTGTGTAGTGAATGGATTGAGTTGGTGCCAAAAGAAGCCAGCTAATCTTTAAATTCAAGGAGGAAATTCGCCACCCACGCCCCACGGCGCCACTCCTCCTGCAAGACGCATATCACGAAAAACAACACGGCAGTCAATCAATATCGAAGGCCGCTTGTTACGACAAGATCAATAGGCTTAGTGCCGAGTGTGTTTCGAAAAGTCTTGTTAGTTGAGGCTGTTGCAGAGGCTATTGCAGCTAGTATTGTGTGCCGCTGTGACGGGCAAAATCACAGCCAACGACTTCAGAAGAACAAAGCCGTGCCGATCTGATAACGATTATCGCCTGGTTGTACCGCCAAGGCGATGCTAGGACATTAGAGTCAATTTTGAACAGATGCTTGTAAATAATTGTCCTATTTGTTAGATTTACTTTTGTTTGCTTGTGCGACTGGAACGGGTGACCAAACATTACTCAGCTCGGTGAAGTCAAGTCGCCCGTGTTGCTGACGGTATTCAACAGTAAAGATCCGTAGGAGCTCAACAGCTGTAGCGTATTATTATATGCGTTGATGGGGCGACTCGACTGGCCAAGCATTATTTCAGATAGACACTGCTGCCGGAGTTCTGTGCTTGAGGTCCATGCGTTTGCGGTGATACCGGCCAGCTTCCTTCGACCGTAGTTGTCTTTACTCATGCACGTTGGCGTCTTTTGATTAAACAGACCAGTACCAGGTCAGGTTCGAAATCGTCCTCAAAACGAACCACGAGCCGGAAAATTATGGTCGGCTGATTTCCGCATGGACCTCAAAAACATACTGTTGAACATAAGGGGGACCACCTAGAAGTTGGTTGTACGTTAGTGGTACTACGGTGGTACCGCAGTAGTGACCGATTATTTGGTAATACGAGCTACCTCGATCGCAGCAGAGACTGTTCAGTGCTGGCAACGACACGGTACGACTGCGTTGAACGCGACACTTGGAGAAGCATAAAGTTACTAACCGGCCTCGGGTTATAACTAAATATCATAATCTTTACGTATGACTCTCCCTAATTTGGAGTGCTGGCCATTCCTTCCAAATACTCACTCCCTCGTAACCATAGACAGGCTGTCTTTGCAACCTAGACGGGAGCCGCTGGCTGCTAATTTTGCCAGCTGCGCAGCCATATATGAGAGAGCCAGTGTTGACATAATCTGTTGTACGTCACAGTGTGAAAGCAAGCGTCTTTGAGCTCTACCAGTCATTAACGATCCTAGCTCCCCACGTACGTACTGGTTACGCAACCGCATGCGCACGTTCTACCGTCTGCATGCAGGAACACAATTTCTGGTGTTCAAGAGTTAGGTCGCATAGAGGCTGGCTGCTAGCTAATGGGCATACGTAGGTCCACTGACTCACGTTACGACAGAATCGTGAACTCAGACTCCACCACTATCACATTTGACATATTCGCGTGTTTCGCAGGCACTGCTGTGTCAAGATATCTTGCAAGATTTTTTGCTCATGCAACTACCTTTGGGGGGGGGGGGTGAAGTCACAACAAGATCCGAGAGAAAATAGCTGCAGCTAATCAAAGGAATCTGAGTAAAACGTAGTCGCACTTGTTTAAGCACAGTTTCGAGGCTAAACGCACGCGTGCGGCTGCCGGACTCCAGTGGGGGCGCGGCTGTCGAATCCACTCGGTCCTTGGCACCATTGGCTTCGATCGAATCCGACACAAGATGGCATCAAAGAGACTAGGAGGGCGAATGAAAATGGCTATGGATACCCAGACACACATGTTAGCCGGTTCCGCCACCAGCTAGATCTCACGGAGGTGTCGAGGGTTTGTGCTTACGTAGGGCAGTGTCAGATGGTGACGTACCACACCGCTTGTGACATATAAGGATCTTGCGGGCGCAACACTACAAAGGCAGTACTTTGCTGGCAAACGCAGACGACAGTTGGCGTGAAACGCTCACGATAGTCGATCGTAATGAAGTTCAGCAGTGTAGCGGTTCTAACATTGGCAGCTGCCGCGGCGGCCATCCCAGTGTCGGCGCACAAACAGCATCACAAACAGGGTCACCGTGAAAAAGAGCAACTTGAGGCGAGCCACCAGTACCCGTTACCGGGAGAGGAGGAGGAGGGATATGAGGGAGGAGTTGAAGCAGCTGCTCGACGCGCTCGGAGACTTGTGTTGCGACACGACTTGGCAACTGTCTCGACAATTCAGAAGCAAGGCGACCACCAAGGAACTCCGGTTGGCCAAGTTGAGTATTACGCCGACTGTGGACTGGACAACGGTACACTTGCCTTGATCAAAGTTGGTATCAGTACTAGCTATCGTAACATCGACAACGGAAGTCCCGCCAGCTTGTCCATCAAACTCGGCGACAAGGTTGGCGGCTGGCGACGACAACCTGTCGACGTTGCCGCTCACGCGCGATTGGTTCTATACGGTGAGTTCTCTCCGTTTGAGCCTTCGGAGGAAGTCAAGGCTTGTTTTTTCCGTCGTCACCCAGATGCCCTGTCCTGGGAGCCAGGAAGTGGGGACTTTCATGACTCTGAATGGGTCCAGTTCCAGCCGAGTGGCATTTATTACATTGGAGGTTTTGGCGGTCAAAACTACATAGGAGACATTCCTGTGGAGCAGTATCTCAGTGCTTCTACCAGTCATGGTTTGTTCGTTATTGATCACGAACGATTGGAATTAGCATCCCAGGACGAAATCGAGACGCCGGGCGACTCTGACTCGAAGCGACCACAGGGCCCAAAGCCTCATGGCCCTCACAAGTCTCACAGCGATGATGATGACGACGACGACAATGACGACGATGACGCTCCTGACTGCCCCGGTCGTCGTCCTCACCCTCCGCACAGACGCCCTCCCCATTGGAGACCGCACCCTCGCCCCCCACATCGCAGACCTCCTCATCACCGGCCACCCCATCACAGACCACCCCACCATAAGCCACCTCACCATAAGCCTCCTCATCATGGGCCGCCTGATGATGAGCCCCCTCACCATGAGCCGCCCTATCATGAGCCGCCTGACGATGAGCCTCCTCACCAACCTGACGATGGTAATGATGATCATGGTTATTATCCATCTGACGCTTTTGAGGATGATGTCGATAGTTACTGGCGTGATTATGGGCGAATGGGGCACAGCGAAGTTATGGAATCCGACAGCGAGTATGAGTACTACGAATACGACAATGTGGATGTAAAGGATCTCGGAGACGACAAGAGTGTGTTCGGCTGGGCGAGTATTGTGAAGCTGCTCTTTGGCGGCCAGTGATTGGTTGTGCGACGCCCATCAACATCCCGCTATTTATTTAATTTAATATTTCTTTCTTTACATTTGCTGTTCTTATTTCTGTATTTTCCTGACTATTAGTTACACAAATATGCATAGTCAGCTCCTACTCCAGCCTAAATGAGCCTAACTTCTTTTCACCAAGCCGTCTTGGTTATGCTCAATCTTGGCATAGCTTATTACGTAATTACGTAACTACCCGGTGGGGTGCATCATGCCATGCGGCACCCACATTTAGTGGGCAAGGCTGCATGCTTTTTTCTCAAACGGATGTTCGCCTCAAACCAACCTCTGTTGCACGTCTACCGCTAGCCCTAAAGCGATGCAAACTAGTCTTATGGAAAATAACCGTGGGCTGATACTCCAATGGCTGAGCTCTAAACTCAACCTCCACCATCTTCTGCCGAGCCCCACTCAACTTTGACCCAGAATAAATCCGCCTTTGTAGATATTTGCTGCTCGCGAGGTCTATCAGAAGCTATCGACAATCGAGAGTGACGTAGCTGCTGCCGCCGCTAACATTGTGGCATGCGCACGGGCTGTTCCCATGTCCCGAGCTAGCGTCATGCGATTCAAACGAAATATTGCAAAGTCGGAGCTACTTGTGCCCCACTGAAATCAAACACAAGCGGCCTCTGACAGGTTACTTCTTCCTTTTAAACTCATTCAGAATTGGCTCTCAGCCCCGACAGCTACACTTTTGTTAAGCGCCCATCCGTTAAGATTCATGTCGCGATGACACCTAAGTGGGCTATCAACTACCGAGAGCCTATACGACGCCACAAATCGTTCGAAAACAATGGCTTGAGCAATCGCTTAACAGTCGCCTTCTAAGCGACCTCATCTGCTCGTTGTCGTTTGCCAGTGCCAGGGCGAGGACAGAGCACGGACATCCAGAACCCGTCCCGTTGATTTCATGCTGGTCTTTCCGATACGAGAAGGCATGTATAAATATAATCGGGCATAGAGCACCATAGCAAGGGCGATAAAGCACTGCTAGGCAGATGAGTGACGAGGCTCTGGCAGAAGATGCGTCGACAGTCCTCAAATACACCGATTCCTCATTGTTTGCCAACGCAATAGTCGAGCAGGGCATTCCTAGCGGAAATCATTCTGTGCAAATGACTGATGGTGAGGTTGAGGCCGGAAAAATCGTCGACCTCTGCACAGATGGTCGCTTAGCGCGTCCAACGTGCTCAACGCCATATGAAATCGAAGGGTATTACGAAGTTGAAATGGGAGGAATATCTTCTCCATCGCCATTGTCACACGACACCCCTGAAACGCTGGGGTTGTTAGCTGAAGACGATAGCGGTCGTGGTACTCAAGTGCAAGATATCCAGTGCAACTACAGAGTGCAAGAGCCTATTTACTACACGGATCCTGGAGCTGCAAGCGCCGCCGCCCTTGTAGCCAACAGCAGCGCTTATGATGACATGCCCTACTGTATTGATGGACGCAATCCGTACGGAGTCCCTTTTATGGACCAACGCGACTTGAGCAGAAGTAGCGATGTCGAGTTGAAGTTGGACTACAGTTTGTACGATATCCCCTTGGGTCCTGGCGCCGAAGACTATATCACCACAGAAACAACCAATATTGATATACCGCCGAGTTCCGACCAGAGTGACATGTTTGATGAGAGAGCCACCACGAATAATCAGAGCATTTGTTCCATGACTGTTGATAACGAGCTCCCAGTCCTGAACGGAGCAGTGCCGCTGCCACCGCTCCCTCGGGACAGCGTGATAGCGAAGTTCGACGAAGACTCCTCGAACGAGCTGTCGCACCAATACAGCGACCACAATAGAGGGATGGACAATTCCTGCTCCTCAACGTTCTCTGATATCTCTGCACTCCAGCGAGAGTCGCTCCACTGCAACTCCGTTGTCCTCACCCAGGTTCCGGAGACGTCACCCCATCTAAGTGTTTCTCCAGTATCAGTGGACGTCCGATATCATATGTTGATTCAGACAAAAGGCAAGCTACAGTTTGACGACTACTGTCGCAATCTCAAGGAGGCACTTCGACCCGAGCAGGCCATGGGGTCGACACCGCTATCGGTTGAGGTCAGCGAGATCAACCAGATCCGCGAGCATACGGGTCAGTATAACATTGCAGCATCGGATGTCGATGGCAGCGACAACATGACACAATATCATTCGCAGTGGAATGTAGGTGACGAGCCAGCAATCTATCCCAATGAATGGTACACGCGACAGCACATGGCAATGGCTTGCACACATGCATTGGCAAAGTACATCAGCAGTGCTGGCGGAGAGGAGCATAAGACCATATTGGACAAAGCTGTTGTACCGGGTTTGCCGCCTGGAAAGCTAGGAATTCGTCATCAACTAGCTTGTGCGGCAAGATCATATGAAGATGCAGAGATTCAACGGGTGATACAGACATGGGCTCCCAAGCGCAAGAAAAAGCTCCAAGAAGCGTTCTTTCGAAAGCGTGACCGAAGAGGGTCGGCATTTACATTTCATGAACTGCTAGCCGCTCTGGAGACGTTATCATCGCGACCTCCGCGTCGTATTAACCAGTACCCGGCACATCAGCTGTGCACGCACGGGGTAATTGGAAACGGCCAAACGGTATCTCAGTGGAACCGTGGGATGGGCCATGCCCCCAGTTCCACAACGCGCCTAGACTTTGACCCAGTTCCCAACTATCAGGAGCTTGACGAATATGACGATGACTTCGAGTCTGGGCCCAACCCCATCATGAATCCCAAGAAGCAGGCAGGCAATTTGTATGAGCCCAAGTGGATTCGAAATAATGGAACTCGCAAGCAGGGCTGGTGTAGCCACTGCAAAAAGGGTGGCTTCCACTACATGAAGAACAGCGGCTATTTGTACCACAAAAACCATGAGCATGGCATCTTTCCTAATGGGAATATCATGGAGGATCCTTTGGTCATTCGACGCAAGATTGAGCGCGAGTCCAAGTGGGAAGGGCTATGCGGTATTTGTTATTCGTGGGTAGACCTCGACCATCAGGAAAACAAGCTCTGGGGAACCTGGTATCGACACTATAAGCAGTGTGCCACGGAATACGATCACTTTAAAAAAGTCATTGCCGCAACAAACGTCCCGCTGACCCTAGTTGAGATCAGATACTACCCGTATCATTAACTCTAGTTGTTGTTTTTTTATCCATGGCTGGACAACTTTAAATAGAAAGTGAGGCACTTTCTTCTCTTGTTACCACGCGTATCCATGAATACCTAGGCATGTACAACCCTTCTATCCCACAATCATATCACTACAAAATACACACATCATACGAATCGAAGTATTCCAAACGGGCAACCGCTTAGTTGTAGAGGACAAACTTAGCGGTGCTGCCGCTAGGGACAGCGACAGTGCAGCCATTGGAACCGCCGCTGTAGCTTCCATTCTCATAGTAGCACTCTCCATTGATGGTGCCTTGAGCAGCAACAATCTTGACGTTAAAGTTGGCAGGCTGGAGGTTGTTGGGGTTCGGAATCAATGACAGGTAGGTAATTCCTCCGGTTCCACCAGCGCCAAAGTTGAGCGGAGCCCAGTTGCCGACATCAGAAGTTGCAGATCCCCAGATGCAGCCATCCTCCCAAGAGACGCCAGCGTTGTTAACATAGTACTGAGCCGAGGTGGGCTTGCCCTCCCAGGTGTAGTAGGTATCCTCGTCAACAACCGTCAGAACACTTTGGCCATTGGCCGAGACAACAGTGGGGATAACCATGTCCTCAGTACCGGGGTAATCGGTACGGCAAATGGCCACGTCCTGCGAAAGCTCAGAAACAACAATAGCAGAGTTGTAACCCCACTCGCAAAGGTAGTTAGTGTTAGTGTTGGTACGGAAGAGCTTGCCGTCTCGGCAAATGAGACCACCGACTGAGACACCGCTAGCAGGCTGGGACGAGGGCCACTGGGTCTTGGACATACCAGGCTGGCAAGCATACGAGCAGTAGGCACCCTCGGTGCAACTGCCACCGGTAGAAAAAGTGCTACCTTCAGGATGCTCGATGCCGGACCAGCCGCCAAAGCCAAGGTTGTCAAGGGCGATCACACCCTGACCGGCAGGGAAAGTGGAGCAGTCGATGACACCATCCTGGAACTCCTGAGTGGGGTTGACGAAACTCTCAAGGTCACCGAGGATGCCACCCAATCCGGACGAGGAAGCCGAAGCCGAAGAAGACGAAGCGACAGGCGAAGGCGACGACGAGGTCTCCAGAGAAGAGGTGGAGGCCACGGGGGCAGGGGATGAAGTAGTCACTGGCTGAGCCGTGGTCGAGCTAGTAGTGGGAGCAGCGGAGCTAGCCACAACTACATTCTCGACAACGGAAGAAGGAGTGATGGGCTGACCGTCACCGTTGACAGTGAGGGTCACGTAAACGTACTCAACCTCGTATGCACGCTTGTGCTCGTGGTGGACGTGACGAGCCTCGCGCTCATCAGCGACGGGGGACGCAACGGCCACAGCGGCCAAAGCAGCGACACCAGAAATAAACGAGTACTTCATTTTTCAAGGATATATCAAGACCGATCTGTTGTTAGCATTTTGAAAGTTGCAGAGATTTGTAGTTTTCTAGGCAGATTCGCGAAACCCAATCAAACTTAAACTCCAAAATCACTCAAAAAGGTTAAATCTTGATCGGTGGAGCAATATTTTCCAGATACACAGCCTCGGTTACGAAATTGCTCATCGGCGGCTGCGGCCATTCCAAAAATTAGATCGATAGCCCCCTCGTTACGTACACTCCAAATATGAAAAGCTTTTCATACATGACATGACTTTACCATGGACGGGGGGTAGGTAGGCATATATCTTGACTGAGGGGGGCCGAATGCATGCATGGTCTGCACGGCCTTGCTTGTCCGGCATGCACACGAGGAGGGGGGGGGAGCGGGGGACGTTTCAGCAATTACGCAACCAGTTGCTCAATATTTGAGTGGCTGCGGGTACCTCTTGAAAGTTGGCATGCATAACAGTAAATCAGTTAGACAAGCCACTGTATCAATTACAACCTCGCAGTACCAACAAACACTCGTCAGGGGCTGACACAGTCGAGTGCACGGTACCTCGACGCGAGCCAACCGTTGGCACCGCAACAACACGATCACCATAGCAACCGGCAGAATACGTGTTGACTCAGGAGACAGCATGGGGAGTTTCCAGGTACGCGACAACGCTAGAATCCTTTGCAAGTGAAGAGTCCAATACACGCAAGACGCGTACGTAGCTCCATTCTGCTCAGACCCAACTTGACATGGACTCCAGCCACACAAAATGTCCATGCCAGCCACATGTCGATCTGTTGCAGATCCAATTCGGCGCGCTGTGTCCTAGTCGCGCAAGGACAGTTCTCAACAACAAAGACAACAGTCACCCCCAACGAGAATCAAAAGGTCGTATAACTCCAAAGAGGGACTTGGACCAACAAGTTTGTTGATTCTGGCATACGCCGATTGACAGGAGTGGCAAGACTTGTGGTGTTATGGTCAGATTGCGTGTATCGGCTCCGAGTAAATACTGCACGTCCCGCCGAGATAGAGTCCCGCTCAGATAGACGAGATTTGATCTAGACCGAGTTGATTAGCTACAGCTCGGTAAAGTAAAACGCAGACCCTCGTCGCACCGCTCGACCCCGATCGTAGCAGAATCTTGGGCGACTGTAAACAAACGCAAACAACCACAAGTCATGACTCCAGATTCCCTTGGCGATCATTTTAAAACGGTTTGACCCATCCTATTTCGATAATATTTAACATTGAGAGATAGCGCCCGAGACACGGCCAACCATCCATCTCACCGCAGCCATCCCAACTTTCCATCGTTTAAACGATCACATTTCACTTTTCCCCCCCCAGCGCCGCTCGCTTATCCATGTTTCTCAAATCCATCGCGTAAACAAAAACACCGAGATTTCGTTTCACGCAAGGTAGCGACCTCACCACCACCTGGGAAACCTCTTCAAAAATGTGGACTTACCAAAAACGCTCACAAAAAAAAGGAAGGAAATCGTATACTTGATTTATCAAAAATCAAGCGACGAGATTTAAAGAGCGAGAAAAGTCCTGTTAGCAAGAGAGCGTAAGAGTTAGGCGTCGAGTCTAAACGGTGTTACTAATCTAACGGGACTACAAGGCGGCGACTAACCACTATTTAACGTCGGCCCGATGGCTGCGCCATACCTAGACCTACGCGCGAAGCGATCTCCGCCGTGAAAAGCCCGCAGAGACGCGTCTCCGCCGCACAAGATGTATGCGGAAGCGCATTTGTTCACAATCAGGCAGAAACTGCGCCGAAGCTGCGGCAGAATGTCACAGCAATTTTTTCTCCGTCGGTGAAAAGGTTTGGTAGAACCGAATCGAGGAGTATTAGGCCGGTATCCGCTGTTGGTGGTACAGTCAGTAGGATGTCAGGATTCACTACGGACCGCTTCAGTACGTCTACAGATGAGCGCAGTGGGGCTATCTCGCAAGCGTCTACGCCAGCGTCGTTGGCCGGCATTATGGACGAGCAGCGATTGTCGGAACTCGGAAGCGGTGATGGTATTCCGCCAATGAGGTACCGAATCGGGTACTGATATTGTCTAACTATGATGGGGCTACGTAGACGATACGCTATTCCATTGATGAGTGTGGTCGCCATGGACAACCCAGGGCCGCTTGTGTCTTACATACTGTGATGCAAGATGCACTGGTCACCAGGATGTCGAGCGCGAAAGCGAGGGTTGTACCGGCAACTCCAACTTTTGTAAGCAGAAACCGGCATTAATGACGCAAGATGCAGCTAATATAAGTTGGCGTTGGAATGGCCGTATACAAGGTTGTGAGCACAGACCCTGTCTAAGCACCTGTTACTGTGCAGATCTCTAGCACCTGGTGTGCATAAATACACGTGAACGGTGCCGATGGCAGATGTGCCCATCACACCTGTCACCAGTATCGCATTGCTCCTGTTTGCTCTCTATTTTCTCCGAATGAAACGACGGTTGTGTCCCTTAATTCTTGCATGCTGCCTTCACGCCCTGCGTGTGGCTACTTACCCAACTAGCCCACCTCCTGAACATCTCACGATGTGGTTTTTTTCATGTGACAGGTAGGATGACAGTTCTCGACCTCGACAAGCTCCACTTTTTTTGATACCAATGCAAGGAACACGGAGCAAACTGTCTAACCCCACACAGTCGCTGTACATCTCATAAGGGCTTGCGCACTGCCCGTTTGATTAGATATTGCTGGAAGATGGCCCGTAGCAGCGGATTGCGGACCGCCTAACAAATTGGAATTTAATTCGTAATCAATCAGAGCTCAAGGGCGAACGACTCCACCAGCTAAGCTCATTACTCAAGTTTTTTCATAACCGAGCATCTCGGTGACACACCCCACGACGGTGCTGTAACATCCGAAACAGCCTAACGCAGCGTCAAAAATTTTTTCGACAGTATTGCAGAGGGTTCATGCCGCCGGTTCCAAAATGTGCGCGTCCTCGGCCGCCACTATCCGACTGTGCTTGCCGGCTCATGGGGCTCTTTTTGTAACAGAAGCAAGAGCAGGACTGGAACCCTCGTTTCCCTAGGAAACGTCAAAGTTGCCGCCAGTTTAAAGCTGGAGTTATTTGTCTAGTCAGGTTTCAATGGGTCCCACTGACAGCCGGCGCATACGTGTGGGCAATGGGAAGACTCCGAACACAGAGCCACACCAAATTGGTGCCTGGCTTTATGCCACATCGTGATTTTAATGGCTCGGCTGCCCACTATAACTTTATTAAACAGACATTGAATCTCAATTCCGAGAACCGTTGGGTACGGGGTATTAGTCAAGGCACCGTGTGTTGTTCAGATGGCCATTCCGAAAATAATATCTGCAGTTGAGCGGCCGCTATCTTCCCATTTCTGTTCCCTACATATTCCAAAAGAACAACCTGAACGTTTGACAGGAACTCCAGCACAGCCGATATGCGCTGCTGGTAAGACCCTAAACTGCCCATTTTGCGCCGCTGTCAACGGCGGCGGAAAAAAACTCTGTCTTGCCGAATTAGGCGACAGTCACGTATCTCTCAAAAGGGTAACTGACTCTGCGTCAAGTCAACAGGCACATATCAAGACAAGTGGCCACGTAGCAGCATCGGAGAGCACTTTAAACTAACTTCCGCGATATATTTTGCTGAATCCTAGGCTTCCTCCGGGTATACATTTACGTTGTCCATGTACTATCTCCTTCATAGTAGAGGTGTGGTTGCCATGGAAACCACTGACTCTGTCGCCATTTAGAACACACCTAGTGGGACTAGTCGGTCTCCGAGAGCTGTTTCCTAGTAGATTGGCGTAGATATGTAATTGGCTAGCAGTTTAAGGAGAAACTACCGGCTAATAATGCTCTACGGTACAGCCAATGGACAGCCGATATTAAAATATCAGGGCAAGGGCTTCTCGCGGGGCAGAAACCGTCACTTCTCAAGCTCAGATCTCTCCACACTGTGGAATTTGACACTTTGCTAATAATTCAAACAAAACACCATGTCTACTGAAACTCAGCCCAAGATTGAGGAGATCCCTGATACCGCCGTCGAGGAGACCAAGACCGAGGCCGTTGAAGATGCCGAAATTGAGGCTGGATCTGAAGTTCTCGTGCACTCGCGCGGTGAAAAGAAGGCTCGCAAGCTCATTTCTAAGCTCAACTTGAAAAAGGTTGAAGGCATCAATCGTGTTGTAATCCGCCAACAGCGTGCCATTTTCGCCATTGAGAAGCCTGATGTCTACAGGAATCCGGCCACTGGCACCTATGTCGTGTTTGGCGAGGCAAAGGTTGACACACAAGCCGTCAACCTTGCTCAACAGCTTTCGCGTCTTACGACTAATGAGGGTGGTGCTGATGCTGCTACTGGAGGAGCTCCTGACCTTGCTGCTGGTCTCGAGAGCGCCGCTGCAGAGGCTGCTAACCCCTCTGAGCCAGAGGAACAGATTGACGACAAGGACGTTGATACCACCGGACTTGATGAGTCTGAGATTGAGCTTATTATGACCCAGGCCAATACTACCAAGGCCAAGGCTGTTGCGGCTCTTCGACGAAACAAGAATGATGTTGTCAACGCCATTATGGAGCTCACCGGTTGAAGAAAACGCCTCTTTTATACAGTCTTAATGCATTATTTTTGCGTTGCCTGATTATAGATCCTTCATCCTAGCGGCATCTGCGTAAATACAATAGCTTCGCGATAAAGTGTCGAGTTCTTCCCTACGGAGTGATAGCCCGTTAGGGACCCAGTGTCTCTGCACTTGCTCTTTGTTTACGCTCGAAGTCTAAAAAGACAAACTTAAAAAGAAGCAGATATACTTGATGCATTTTAGCGCAACTTATAGTTGACCATGGTCGTCACTGACTTGAAACCCACAGTGATTTCAAAGATGAGTGTATATATTTGATAAACTCAGTGAACTTCTGGCATATATCTCACTGAGCTCATGGCAAGGAAACACAGGCGGTGTTTAATGTGCTCCATTGACAGCTGTGATAATGTCGCGCTGGCCAGAATCAATTCCCCACACATTGCATTTGTCGTACTCGATGTTGTTTTCCTCGGGGGCGTTGTCGGTCCCACAGGATGGATGGGACGGTTCCGCGGCCTTGGACAGAGTGATGCTGACAGGTTTGCCGTCAGTTATAATCTCGCCGGCAAATTTCCATCCACTGCTCTCCACACTCTTGATGTCAAAGTACCCACGCCACCAGTTATTAGCCACTCGTATCCATTCGGCACGTTCAGGCAGGCCCTGAACCCCTCTGCGTTTGAGCAATGAAAGGAACCTATGTTGTCTATTTTGACATAGTCGGCTGTGAATTGCGCCTTGGTGGTGAGCAGAAAACTGATTATTCGAGGAAGCCGAAGCACTCGTAGTCTATGTTCCCCTGATCCTCGTTTCGTGCCCTTTGAACGACGTTTACTATCTGCCGTCTCGGACTGCTCACATTTGTCCATATCCCAGCCAGTCTTGGCCGCTATAAGCTTGAGTTCCTTGAGGTAATAGGCCCGTAGCCGCATTGCTTTATCCTGGTCGTCTCTAAACTTTGACATTGGCGATAAGACTCTACAAATGCAACTTGGGTAGGCAGAGAAAAATTCTCTTCGGCTTCGTATGACGAACGAATTAGGATTGCAGATGACCATGAGCGCTCTCGTTGTACAAGAACCGCTAACCGCTGTGGCCATGCGCCTTTCTAACATATCTACCGCGGAATCTTATCTAGGAACTGTAGAAATCAAAAATCAGATCACTGAATAGGAACATTAGGACGCGCAGGAGGGGAGGAGGAAGGGATGAATAAGTGACACCAATATCTCGATAAATTGAAGGTCTAGACAGTAAAATCCGGCTTATGTGGCTCACAACTCATAAAAAGTATGACATGATGCAATCTAGCCAGTAATCTGAACGATCAGGAACTAGAGTCTTGGGTCGCACTTTTCTAGTCGGTCTGAGCGTGCGAGATGGCGTACTTGAGAGTCCACTCACGTGCGGTGGCAATGGCCTTCGGTTCATCCTCCTTCCAACTCGACGCAACGTCATTCGCCAGGGGATCGTCCTAGAGTTAGCCACAGCGTGATAGAGCACAAACTGAACATGTGATACTTACAGGATTCGGAGCGCCTAGGAGAGCCTGAATGGATAGAAGAATGGTACGAATCTGCAGAGCAGGTGACCAGTTGCCTGATATTAACACACGTTCCCACCAACAATCTGAGTCAAGTCCACTTACCTTTGAGAACATCTAAACATATCCGACCAAGTCTGTCAATATTTGGGTGATAAATCTTGGTAAGGAAACGGATCTTGGGTGCCTCCATTGGGTAATCCTCCGGCAAATAGAGCTCCAGCTGGAACCGCCCACCCTCGTATGGTGTTTGACTAGGCCCGTCTATAGTAACGTCAAAATAACGAAGGTTGTCATCATGTGGCTTGGCGCTAATCCCCGCTACAGGGTCCGAAATCAACCTTTCGGTTTCCTGTAGTTAGCCACCAACAAGTTCCACAACCACCCTTATCAATCAGTCAATCAGCCTTCATAGACGGCGCACTCGTCAACAAGTTCCCTCCCTCATCAACATCTGCGACGACATGTGGGAACCCTAATTTATATAGATTCAATAATCCCAAATATTTATCCCAGCGCGCAAATGTTTGGCAGGATTCCAACCCTCTCCCGCGACCTTGCAACAAGAACCAACGATTCAACGCGTCAATACAAGCAGCCATACCTTTATAATTCTTTTGGGAAGTGTAGCCATCTTCAACAATCGTTCTATGGATGTGGCTCTCAACGATGGTCTTGCCAGACCGGTGCGGAGTTTCTCTCGTGTGCGCTCGTTTGCCCGTGGCCAACGCTGAACCGGAGCGAGGGGATCAATGCCGAATGTCACGTGACGCGCGACACGATCAATCGGCCCCAGTTACTCGCTTGCCGTCTCTTCTACCCGATGAACACTTACAATTGCTTAGTTACAGTATATTGTGTCTCTAGAATGACAAATATCTATCTCGCTTGTACTTGCTTCTGAATTGCGAGCGCGAGTCCAAGCCTATGTGACCAACAGATGGACTTTCAAGAGGCGTAAGAAGCCGGTTCAACCCTGATCCTCTAACAAAATGAATAAAAGCGGTGCAACTGCGAGAGGGAGAGCAAACGCTATCCTTCTTGGCGTTTTGCTGAGCGGTGCTTTATCATGGTACTTGCTTTCCGACTACCAAATTGTAAGCTGCTGTGTGCGAGTTTTATGTTGAAGAAATTATTGAAAGCTGACGGAAGATCAAAAAGAGCCCAAGGCCAGTAGAGTATGATACGAAAGGAAACCCCATTACGCCTAAATTAAAAGTCAAATGGAGAGAGATGGAGCCACTAAAGCTCAAACCAGAGGCTCTCGAGGAACGCAAGGAAAGATATAAGAACCTAATGCTCGAAAAGGAACGAGCTGAAAGGGCTGGATCAAAAGGGGATCACAAATAGCTGATTAGCATTAAGTTTGTCTACACGAATGGAAATGCTGTAGTACACCTTGCTGGCTTAATTGTGCACCGCTTCACTGACGGGGTCAACATCAGCTGAAATATTTCACTGCGAGGTAAAACCCGACGCCCAAACAAACTTGATGGTATATGCCGCGAACAGGCAGAGCGGTGCCAGATACACAAGCAGAATATTAGCGACAATCACGCCGCAACATTTATCTCTGTAGGTGTGCATGCTGATCTAAGGTTGTGCTTGGCTTGACCCCAGTGAAGTTATGCGCTGTTGTCAAGTAGCAGCTCAAAGTGCTGATTTTTCAAACAATTATATATTCAATGCCTAGATCTGCGCAGTTTACCGCCGGATCAGCGGCTTAGAGTACTGGAAATCAGTAGCTAGTCGTAGACGCGAAGTAGCTCATTTAAGGGACATTAAAATACACCGCTTGTCCACCGGTCTAACGCGGAACATGCTACTTGTCGCTGCACCCAGCGAGCCCAAATTTACGAGACTAGGTGAGTTCGTCACAATCCGACGGATCGACGATTACAAAGCCACACGTACCAATGACATACAAATTACACAGAGCCGTCTAGAGAGGTGAGCAGAGTCCACCACTTACGATTACTCGGAAGTAGCAGGAGCAGGAGCGGCGGAGGCCTCATTGTCACCGTCGTCCTGCGACTCAAGGTAGTTCTGGTAGGCCTGAAGAGCCTCCTCGACGCGACTCTTCAGGAGCGCGTCGTCGTCAGCGAGCTGAATCAGCTCAGAGTTATCCATATCAAGGAGCATACCGGTGATCTTACCGGCGAGATCAGGCTCATTTATTCCCTCCTGAGAAATGATCTTGGGGTAGAGAGCCTCACCGATGATCTGCTTGCGAGCTTCCTCAGGGGCATCAGCGACAATTCGAGCAAGCGACGGAGGTTGCTGCTGATCATCCTTGCCGCCACGGGGACCGCGTCCCCGAGGTGGGTATGGACCGCGTTGGCCCTGAGCTGGGAAGCCGCCATTATAACCTGCAGGCGGCATGCCGTAGCCAGGAACCATGGGCTGACCGTTGGGACCACGAGCGGCCCACTGGCCCTGAGGCGGGGGAGGGACCATTTGCCCATTGCGAGGGGGCTGCATCATCATCTGAGGATTGGCACCCGGGAAAGGCATGCGGCCAGGCGGGGGCATGACAGGCTGCTGACCAGGACCGTAAAACATAGGGTTGGGCAGGTATTGGCCAGGGATGGCACCAGCAAGACCAGCCTGCTGCTGGAGGCGGAGCTGATTCTTAGCCTGAATCTGCTGTTGCAGCTGCGAGCGGCGCACATCCTTGCGCTGGGCAAGAGCAACGTAAAGTGGCTTTCCAGCAACCATGCGCTGGTTCATCTCAGTGACAGCCTTGGTAGCTTCCTCAGGCGAAGAAAAGCACACAAAGCCAAAGCCCTTGGACTTTCCAACCTCGTCGGTCATGACCTTGGCGCTGGTGATGGTACCAAAGGCAGAAAACTCCTCGCGCAGCTTCTCGTCATTAATCGACTGATCAAGATTCTTGACGTACAGGTTAACTCCCTGGTACTTGTTCATCTTCTCAATGCGAGCAGCCTCGTACTGCTTCTTGAGCTCCTCCTCACGCTCATGCTTCTTCTGGGCCCGGCCAACGTAGAGTTTACGGCCAGAAATCTCCTTGTCGTTGAGCTCCTCCACTGCCTTTTGGGCGGCTTCATGGGTCTCAAAGTTGACAAATCCAAAACCCCGCGACTTGCCCTCGCCGTCAAGAGCAAGTGATGCAGAAGTGATCTTACCAAAGGCTCCAAACATCTCGTCGAGCTTCTCCTCAGTCACCTCAGGGTCAAGATTCTTCACATAAACATTTGTGAAGTTGAGCTTCATCTGCTCAGCCTTGGACTGACGGTCATGCTTGGAGATGTGGGGTGCAACGTAGACCTTCTTGTCGTTGAGGAGCATACCATCAACGTGCTTGATGGCGGACTCGGCCGACTCAACACTCTCGTAGTGAACGAATCCATAGCCCTTTGAGTTGCCGAAATCATCAGTGGCAATCTTGCAAGACAGAATGTTACCGAAAGCGCTGAAGGTGTCGTGGAGAGCCTTGTTATCAATAGCGGGGTCAAGGTTCTTGATGAAGATATTACCAGCACCATTGCGGCGCAGCGACGGATCACGCTGCGACCACATGATGCGGCACGGACGGCCCTTGATGGGACTATAGTTGAGCTCCTCAAGCGCACGCTCACCGTCGTTGGTGTTGTGGAAGTTGATGTAGGCGTAACCTAGCGAACGGCGTGTCACGGCGTCACGGCACACGCGAATCGAGGCAACAGGGCCAATCTGGTTGAAAATCTCAAACAGCATGGCCTCAGTAACTGACGGGTCAAGTTCTCCAACGTAGAGCGAAGCAGAGTTCTGAGCCGAAGCGGAAGCAGCCTGTGAAGTTCCAGTGGCATCCCCAGTGGTTTCGGTGGCACTTCCCTCTACACCATCTGCCGACTCGTTGCCATTCTCGGCAGTCGGCTCCTCAGTGGCGTCACCAGCAGAGGCCTTAGTGGCCTCAGCCTGGGGCTGCTGCTGCTGCTGCTGCTCAAGAGTAAGCTTCTCAAGAGCCTTTTCGGCGGCGGCAACGGATGCGTCAGACGAAGACATTGTTGAAATGGTTTGGTTGGCCAAGTTCCTAGTCACGCGCCTTGATGTTTGAAAGGTAATAAAAAGCTACTGTCCAAAGTAGCCCTAGTTTTTACTTTTTATATTTTTCTTGTTTTTTGATCCGTTTTACCTCTGTCGGTCTTTAAAAAGTCCAAACAGAATCGACGTCCAACCGGTGGTGTGGTGAAAGAAAAAAAATAGCTTGATGCGCTCACCCGCGAACTTTTCACCGTCAATTTTTCCCAAGACCTGACCCTTTTGGGTGTAGCGCCGCACAATGCCAGAGCCGTTGGTCACGTTTTTGCATTTATGCGGTTGTTATGACGACGTGCATACGATGCATATTGACATCTACTTTTTCCAAATAATTAGAGTAAAATTCACAACTTTATACATTAGTCGTCATGGGACGTGCCGCTCTTCTTATTGTACATAGCACGGATCTTGGCCGATGGAACCCGAACTGGCCAAAAGTAAGAAGCAAACGCCCAGAGATGTTTGGTCAACTTCTCGCGCTCGACCGGATCCGACTTGGACTCCTTGGCCTTGCTGCTAATGAAGTCGCCAACCGTGAGAAGTTCCTTCTTTAGAAGAAGAGAGTACTCGGCGCGGTCCATGCCTTGGTTGCCCTTTTTAAGGCGGCGTAGACTATGACGGACAGGATGGAGTGCATCTTTGCAGGCAGACTCATCCATACTTTCATACTCACTGTAGTCCTCGTCGTTAGCTGCGGGAGCGGGAGGCGATTTCGACCCACCTTTGGTGGAAACGTCTGGGGATACGGAAGCCGCAGAAGCCTTCTTGGTTCTTGCCGGCGGCGCAGGACTGTCACGGCGTGTAGCTTTCTTAGCAGATGAGTCTTGCAGACCCGCTTCCGTTTTAACACGAGGGCCAACTGCTGGCGAAGCGGTGCGTTGCTTACCAGGCGCAGGACTGCGACCCTTTGATCGTGGCCCATTTGCCTCCTTGGCAAGAGCTTCCTTACGCGACACGACTTTCTTTGGTGGCTTTTTGTCCTTTTTGATAGTTGTATCGTCTGTATTATCGGGTTCACCTCGAAGCACGGTCACGAGATAATCAACGCGGCGACCAAGATGTACAGCCCCGGGCACCTTTGGCCCGACCTTTTCCTTATCTTCTTCTTTCTTACCCGTCCCATTTTCACCTTCCTTGTCCGCACCATCAGGAGCTGGCGTGTTGTGAGTTGTGGAATCGGTGGCGGCAGCGACTGCAGCTGCGCGCTCCTGTTTTTTCTCGACACGATGTTCCTCCAGAAACAGCTTATCGCCTAGGCCAAGTTTTGGATCGTCTCGAATCATCGTCCAAGCTCCATAGCCGTACTTGCGTACACCAATTAAAAGCATCGCGTCGTCAGTAGCTGACCACTCGCAGTTCCAACCATGAACTGGCTTTATAGGCTTATCGAATCGCCAACTATGAATGTTTTCAAGAGGAATTGACTCGCGAATTAGAGTCAACTCTTCAGGACGCTGTAAAAGCAGCTCGGCGTTTAGAGACTTTACACCATTGTACTCAAACAAAATAGCCTTCTTTTCCTTTCGACGCTGGAGATATGTAGATTTGGTTTCTTCTCCATTCGCCTCGGCCAATTTTGCTTGCTCAGCCTTGAGCTTCTCACGACGGTCTAGTTCTGCTTTGACGCACTCGTTGCTAATCTCTAGCATCTCCTTGTAGGCACGCTTTACAAGTTCTGGTCGCCGGTTGGAAAGGGTACCGTCGCTGAACAGCCGCTCCCACATTGTACTGACATCACCAAATCGCAAAATTGCTTTATACAAACCGCGAATCTCTCTCTCAGATAGCTTATTTGCGGTCATGCCCTCAGCCTTCGCCTTTGCACGCTTGCGACGCCTCGTACCATCCGTATCATTGCCATCATCCTCAGTGTTGCTCATAATACCTTGTTCTGCTTTGACAACTGCCTTGCGACGTGAAAACATGCTGATTTGCTCCTGCAAGAACTCCTCATCCTGACGTTTCTTCTCTTCCTCCTTAATCTTTGCAAGCTCATCAGCTGGAATAATATCATCCCAGGTGACATCGGCTTTGTAGTCTGTAATCTCAAACTGCTTAAGAAACTCTTCACCACCAAGGTTAGACTCGCCAAGTTCTGGCGTAGTGACATGATCCTCAGCCTTGCTAAGAATGTCATCTAGGTTCATATCCTCTAGCTTCTTTTGATTCTCTTTAGCCTGGAACATGTTTCCAGCCCCAAACTTGAGGATCTCACTAAGTTCAGAAGCCGACGGCTCATTCTTTTTCGAATTGCCCTTATCTGTGATGCCGAGTGAGATAATGGCGTATTCCAAAATCATCTTCCGTCGAGCCCTTTCCAAGACCTGTTCCTCAACTGTATCCTTGGACACAAACCTGTATACAAACACGTGGTTCTTCTGTCCGATACGATGAGCTCGAGCCATTGCCTGCAGGTCGGCCTGAGGATTCCAGTCCGAGTCAAATATGATAACGGTGTCTGCAGTCATAAGGTTAATGCCAAGACCACCAGCTCGTGTCGAAAGCAAGAAAACAAAGTCTTCGCTGTCAGGTGCATTGAAATGGTCAATGGCAACGCGGCGGGTAGAAGAAGCGACAGTTCCGTCAAGACGCTGAAACTTATAACCCTTGATACTTAGATAATCACCTAAAATGTCCAACATTCGGACCATTTGACTAAATATAAGAACACGGTGACCATCCTTCTTCAACCTCCCCAAAAGTTTGTCTAGAAGCACCATTTTGCCACTATTCATAATCATTCCTCGCAACATGTTTTCTCGCGTGGAGTCGCCACCAAGGACCGTCTCGATGTAACGATCTTCCGCATTTGGGAACAAATAGGGGTGATTACTCGCCTTTTTGAGCTCCACCATAACATTCAACAAGCTCATTTGGTTAGAACTTGAAGCTCCAGCATTGAGTGCCGTGTAGTTGCGAGTGATAATGTTCTTGTAATAGTCCGTTTGCATGTCCGAGAGTTCAACTCGTAGAATCCGTTCAGTCTTACCTGGCAAGGAAGTTTCCACGTCCTTTTTAAGACGGCGAAGAATAAAAGGTTGTAGTCGCTTGTGCAAATCGCGGATGTACTGCTCTTGAACCTCATCTGGCTGCTCAAAATCAATCTCTTGATCGATGCTGAGCTGTCCAGGCATTAAAAAGTCCACTAGCGCGGCCAATTCCTTGATGTTGTTTTGCAATGGAGTACCAGTGATGAGTAGTCGATTGGTGACCTTGAAGTCCCGGAGCGACTCATATAGGGCTGACTCTGCATTTTTTAGCCGATGCGCTTCGTCAACGGCAAGGAATTGCCATCTTAGACTTCCCAGCTCAGCTCGATCTTTGAGAATATACTCATATGTCGTGATGAGCACATTAAACTTTGGCTTCTTTGAAGCAGTGCCGGTATAAAATTCGTAGTCCCGAATTGTCTGGCGTGCCTTGTTGTTACCTATGTAGACAAGATAATTGAGGTCCGGTGCCCAGAAATCAAATGTATCCTGCCACGCCGTGATTGTCGACAACGGGACCACAACTAGGAAGGGACCGTTTTGCTTTCTGGCATAGACCAACCACGAAAGAAAACAAACAGTTTGCACCGTCTTTCCAAGACCCATTTCATCAGCTAGAATCCCGTTCTCGTTGCGCGACCATAAGAAAGCCATCCAGTTTAGCCCAGTCAACTGAAAGTCCCTCAATTCTCCGCCTTTGACAAACGATGGCTGCTCCAGCAACTTTTCAAAGCGCGGGCGAGTGGTCCCGTAAGTGACACTAAACTGCGGGCTAATCTTTGTGTTTATTCGGCT
Source organism: Tardiomyces digboiensis (assembly GCA_030570855.1). Taxonomy (NCBI): domain Eukaryota; kingdom Fungi; phylum Ascomycota; class Dipodascomycetes; order Dipodascales; family Trichomonascaceae; genus Tardiomyces; species Tardiomyces digboiensis. Next base: position 3,452 of record JAJLWU010000009.1, on the reverse strand, counting down.
CTGAAAAGCGTCCACTTGATGGGGCGCAATTTCAGCAATCTCGGCAGCATCTTCCCACGTACATTCATCATAATTGAGCCGCTTCCATTTGATAAAGTATTGTAATCTTGTGCCACCTTCGTCATCGGCGATACGCTCAGACGTGACAATGCGCTCAACCGTTTTGTATTCTTCATATGCATCTCTCCTTTGGTTTCGGTCCATATCCATTGCCTCAATATCCTCGCTTGTTGTTGCAGGATCATTACGGATTTCGTTATCAAGCAACACGTCTTTCTTAATGTAGTTTTCGAGTCTCTTGACGCCCTTGTACTTGCCACTCACAAGATCTTCATACGTCTCCCATGTATTATGGAGGTGCGAGTATTTTTGCCACTTGACATAGTACTTCAGGCCAGTTCTTGGATCCGTGGTGTCGTCTGTGCCTTCAATCGGCATGTGATCTAGGACGACTTCAATGGCATCTGTAGTTAATAATCTGTTACTCACAGGCACAAAGAAACTGATATATTCTTACCAAGCTCTGCTTCTTGCTCAGCTGGATGCGAGTCCCATCCGGATTCGTCGCCGGGCTCCAGCATCATTTCTTCCTCGAACGCGTCCGAGTCGTCATCCAGAGCATAATTAACTACCTTGCTATTGCGTGTTGAGAACCGAAGCTCTGCAGCATACCCACTGAGATCTTCGTCATCAGCGTTACGAAGCTTGCGTCGCTTCTTGGCAAGAGCACGGTCCTGTTGACGAGCTCGCTTTGACGTTCCAAATACCTCGTCGTCATCGTCATCGTCATCTTCATCCATACCCTCAACGAGCACATCTTCATCAGCAGGTCTACGCGAACCGCCGCGGGATCTTCGTTTGCGACCGCCCCCGTACACTGCTTCATCCGAGTCGTCATCGCTCAGTTCCGCGTACATGGACCTTCTGACAATATCCTGCTCATTATAATGGACCGCAGTGGGTACCCTAGAGCTTCGGCGCAGTCCGTAAAGCTCGGGATCTTCTTCAAAGTTTGGGTGCTCACTGTTGGTGTACGCCTCAACTGACATCTGATGTTAATCGCTTAGTCGACTCATTTCCGAGATCGCGCACATGGGTTGGTTCACTAGACGTATGTAAAGAGCAAGGGGGATAGGTTACCAAGCAGAGTAAACAAATCGTAACTTAGATTTTGGGAAGGTGAGTGCGAAGGAAGCGGCCCCATGGAGCCGTACCAGTCTTACACAAACAGAGCACGACCGACCTAAAACAAAGAGTATCAGGTTCAAAATATGACACATACCTTCATTGACAGGAATACCACCGAGCACGTTCAAGTGTATCGCAAAAGGTTCAGTGTCAGGCAGCAAGCCTTCCCAAGAATGCTAGCAAACCACACGCGATCCTAGCCTTGAATCAAATATATAAATGCAATAGAAATGTGTCAGCAGATTTTATAAAATCTAGCCACTCATCCAGCTAGCGAAGGGGCTTGTTGCATGCAGCGGTCACTATTGGAGCGCCGTCGTACTTGTCGTGGTGCTGTTACAGAACCCTTCTGTGGGCAAATTTGTGAACGACGACAACGATTCAGCCGCTCCTAAAGCAGCACCTAGCATCAGCTACTATGACGGGGGCCAAATGTAGACAAATTATCCCCGGAAAGCATGTAATTTTCTATATGATCGAAAACATTAACTCAAAATGCCAGTTTGTATTCTATTTAAGTCTAGTGCCCGCGGCCATGGGGCCCAGGCTAGCTTGCGCACGCCATACAACTTGGGTAGTACAGGAGCGACAATTTGTTATCTGCAATAGACGTCCGGTTCGTTACAATATCCTTCGGTTGGTGATGACGCGACGACACGGACACCAAGACGTCCCGACTTCATCAACCAAAATAGAATTTCACACCACTGTGGCATAAATAGACTCACCCAGATATGCCTATTCCACAACCACGATGCGATAGTGGAAGACAGGTATCAATGAGGGCCAGTTTGACGAATAGACTCGAGTGACGTCCACCAGCGGTGAGCTGCAATGCGATGGCAGCACATCTTCTAGTGGCTCGACAGCTCAAGAAGCGCCATGCCTAATGGCACATTTTCCAAATGATTAGACACCAAATAAATCCATGCAAGGTAAAATGAGGCAGAGATCAACAAACCAAGTGTTCGAGCAGAGTTCCCTGTTACGCGAAATCAGCCAATCAGCACGCGCATATGCATATCAAGTTCTGGCAGGTGGGCTACTACACAATCTGATTGGCCAATAAGATGATACCTGACAACTCAACATTCAATGTCTATCTGGACGCGTCGTGAAACAGGCACCAGCAAATTACAGTAGTAAGACGCCGAACTCAAGTCCGGTCAAGAGAAATTCATCCCAAGCAAAACTCTTCTGTCATCTCATATCAGACACTAAAGGAAGCACGGCAAGTCACCAGTTACTTGGCGGACTCGTTCAATCCGCACCAGAGTACGGTCACAACCAAGCTGGTGACAAGACACGCAGCAGGCTTCAGAATCGCGGCCAATGAACAGGAGGCAAGCTGTCTTGCTGTTCCTTGCAAGTGGCGTTTATCCATTAGTATCAATAAAACTGGCCATCCAGCATAGTGGGAAATCGTTTTCCAGTATGCCTCTAGTTATCTTGCGCGCCAAAGAAAAATCACGCAATCACCAACAATCGGACGGGAGAAAGCATGCTCGAGGTCTTACCAAATAATGAAGGACAATATGTGCTCAGTGCTCATAAACTCAAACCATCTGCCAAATTAGTGTTGCACACAATGAGACTATCGACACGAAGACTGCATATATCTTTTGGATAGAACCAGGGAAGGAGAGCAAAAACTCCCCGAGTGTATATATACAATTGCCAACTGTTACCCGGAACAAACTTTGTAACCCGTAACCCGTTGTAAATTGTCGGCATGCATAGAGATGCATCGGGCTCGCTCATATAGCGGAAAAGGGATTACAAACGGGAACTGCGGGGCCTACCAATCCGGTGCTATTAACTCCTTAAATCTCGTATAATTTACAGTTAACTGGTGGAGCTAGATACAGGTTCCTCTGGAGGGTTGTCGAGAATCACAATATCGTCGTTCTCGGCTTCATTCACGTCATGGTTCTCGTCAAGCTCATCCACCAGATTTGGAGCCACGTCTGTTGTCTGAGCTGTGGCGGTCCGCAGCTCCTGATTCCGCTTCATTTTAAGAATATAGTTGCGAAAAGACTCGCGACGCGAAGGCAACAGGTCTGCGCGCCAGAGCTTGTCGATAGAAGTCTGCGAGCGGCTCGTTTTGCCTCCTGCCATGAGATGGACTGCCTCCAGTGGCCGAGACACAAACCGGCTCATAAAATGAATCATGTAAATACCACAATCGCAGAAATTATCTTGCTGAGGGACCAGAGCCAACCGCCGCTCAATTAATTGTCGCTTAACCACAATTCCAAGCTTGT
>JAJLWU010000008.1:0-69762 GCA_030570855.1 Tardiomyces digboiensis | reverse complement strand
TTTGCAGTACGTGCTGCTATGCACGCGCCTCTAACGGCTCGGAAAAACCGCTGCTGGAGGGTGATTTGAGGGTCGTCAAGAAGGAATTGCTCAAGCAGTTTGCACAGACGATCAAACTGCCCAAGCTTAGAGCAAGAGTCCACGACTCCCGACAGGGAATCCGAGTCGTGGTTGTCTCGGGTGAATTTCGAGTCTGACCCGCGAAGAGAGTCGAACACCGTCAGCGCCGACACATACTCACCACAATTGAACACCTGGCGTCCAATGTATGTGACGCTGGGTATAGTCATCTGTGACTGGTGGGTTCTGAAAAACTCAAGAAGTTCGATCACAACCGAGTTGCGACGTAGTTCCAACTTGGCTACCTGGTCAATGTGGAACTTGAATCGGATGAACTTGACTTGAAAGTCGTCGACTGCATAGCCCGACTTTGCCATCGACTGTAGTACCACTGCAGCACGATCAGAGCAGTTTCCATTGTACAGGGCCCGCAATGCAACCAAATAATGTAGGAAACTAGGTCGCACCCCTCGCCGGACCATACCTTCGAGCAAGCGGACAACGTCGTGTGGACGATGCTGGCGGTCGAGATGCTGCATCCTGTGAAGTACTCCTGTTTCGTCATTGGGCCAACTGGGTTTTGTGCGAAATACTAATTTTTGAAAAGCTCCATAGCGAGGATTGAGACGCTCCAGGTCAGCTGTAGGTGAGAACCCCAATTTTTCCTTAAATTCACTTGTCAGTAACTTGCCGTGGCGTGGGAATTGCTTCAAAAGGCAGCTGTATGCATATTCTATTGTGTCTTGTGTGAGAGGGATGCGCTTCTTTTCACAAAACCTCCTTAGGAATTCGTAAACATCGAGCGCTTTGTGTCGTCGAAACAACGTCACCATGAGCGCGTTCACTAAATAAATATCGTAATCATGGCGAAACTGCATCATGAGTGTACTGACCAGTTCTACCCCAGTCAGATCACCCAAGCGAGCGAAATGGAGGATAGCCTTGTGAAAAGCCCGTTGGCTAAGAAACCCAAGTGTCCGTAGTTTTAGAGCAATGACACGTGCATCATCATAATAACCCTCGGTCAGCGCTTTAAGCAACAAAGCTTCCTGAATACCGGGGTCACGATACTGGTCGCTCTCAACGCTTTGTTCAAAAAGCCGGTCAAACCCTTCTTCATAACCAAGTCTGAGCATCCCCTCCATCGCCTTGCCATACAGAAACGAGCTCACCTTTCCTCGATGTACTTCTCGCCACTTGGCGACTGCCTCCTCCACTAGCATAGGGTTTCGTGCATGCTTGACGGCACCATCAATAAACAGCTCAATCATGCTTTCATCCGCCAGTGCCATGACCTGAAACAAGTACTCCTTTGCAACAATGAAGTTTCCTTGTACCATAACGCACTGCAGCATGCTCTGTATACAAACCTTATCATTGCCAACGGCGTCGAAATGCTTATCAAATATTCTCTCGCACTCTTGTAGGTCCTTATCCGCAAACGCACTTGTCAGCGCGAGCCGAACAATCTCCACGTCATTGCCGTAAACCGTTTCGTAGATTTTAAAAATATTGGTCACAAAATTATGCACGCCATCCTCTATCATGGTACCTGTGACTTGTAGCAAGCTGACCTTATCCAAAACCATGCTGTGGCTGAGACCAAACTGGAGATGGTCTACAAGCTGGGGCCATCGCTTTAGGTCAAACAGCTCCTTGCAGCTCCCTATCCACTCCATTGTGATTACATTATCGTCATATATTCCAGTAACAGACCCGTCAAGCCCACAGAATGCCAGTTCGTCATATATTTTTGTGGGCCGCTCCGAGGTTCTGCTCGAGTCGTCAGCACTAGTCCCCGAGATTCTCTCTCTGCGAAGTAGAAACCCGAGTCCTTCAGCAACCGATCCCGAGTATCTATCTAGTGCTGCTTCTTTTGATCCTTCTCTCGGTCGCAACCGCACTGGCTCACTGGAGACAGCGTCAACCGTCTTACACCTTCGGCAGACATATGGCGGTACCAGCGACGACGGCATGGCACGGGCTCGCAAGCCTGCTGGCCACCGTGTCAGGCTCAGTGCAATATGGTGCACGTGTATTCTGGTTCTCATTCCCTAATGTGTCACCTTTTCATCCCAGCTTATAGTGTTGTGCAGATTCTCATCCTAAACTTCACGTCGTTTCTCGACTGATTTTCCGAAATTGCATAATCTATATGCATAATTCGCATAGCGGCAGAACCATTTTGGGTTGAGCCAACGATTGAGCGTACAATGAGGTGGTCAACTGAGAGCAGAACTATGAACTGAGCTTCTTGCTTTTTGTGCTATAGTTGATTGCTCGTTGTCGCGTCTTAAATAAGCTAGGTGCTACCTTCAGATGCCCCCTAATGGTCACAGCGAGGACGATGGAACGGACTACCTGCGGGATCTTCTGAGGCGGGATGCGGAAAAGGTATCGGAGCGGTTCAGAAAAAGTGGTCTAGCCAAAGTGAACAAGACAAATGGTCAAAAGAAGAGATCGAGACCAGATACGACGTTTCTTGGTAGGCTCCTGCACAACAGTGCAAAATCCAATGATCGAGCAGTAAGCGAGAGAGCCAAGGCAAGCAAGGACCGACAACAAGCTTATGATCAGGATACAGTATATAAAACATCCAAACTTGGGCAGGACCAGAATCACTTTCACTCAAACTCAAAAAACAAATCACAGGACACGACAACGACAACGCCGGGACAACAAGATGTCAAAAACGGTGCCAACAAATCGCACTTAGCAGACCGTCGAAAAAGATAGAATCTGGCCAGGACCAAGGCTCCATACCACGCGCCGTCTAGATGTTCGGTATTGGCGGTCAGTGCCAATCAGTCTGACCCCAATGTACTACTGTTTTGTATAAATTAACAATTATCAAGACGGGTCCAGGGCGAATCCTCATGAAGTTCAAGGGAACTATATTCAATTCCAAAAAACCATAGCCAACAACTTTATTTGAGCACGACACCACCAGAAGGACCAGAGAGCCCCGACTTTCTGTGTCAGTCAGCAATGCAACAGCAGATAAATTATATGGGTTGGGGTCCCAGCCGTTCCCCACAGTCCACTTTAAACAGTTTTGTCGGGGGCGTCCGTTTGGGGCGCGTATATTCATTGCGGGCAGAAGCTGAGCAAGGAAAAGGAATATTTTGCGTGGCTCAGTCGATAGTGAGTTTTGCCAATTGAAGTTTGTCGGAGACCAGAAACAGACAGTTTTGGAGGGTGTTACAGACTCAAAGAAACTCCAGGTAGTAGTATAGGGAGGCTGATGGTAAGCATAGCCTGTCCCAGCGACGCAGCGATATATCATGGGCGGGCATGCGAATAAGAGGGAATTGTCGCCTACCAGTTCAAACGCAAAATTAAGAGCTCCAGTGCAAAAAGCGGCTCGGGCGTCTGTTGCATGCGAAACGTGTAGAAAGCAGAAAACTAGGTGCTTTCCCGGTCCGCATCCGCAGACGTGCCTGAGATGCCACACTTTGGCGCAAAAATGTAGTTTCCACGACCGTGTCGATGTCGAGTCTGTATCCCCTAATGAGGACAACAATGCGCCAGAATCGAGACTAGAAACCATTCAGACAAATGTCCGACAGATTTTGTACATGCTGCAACAGTCGGGAGGTAGTATACGGAACCCGACTCATGTGGGCCAGTTTTCCAGAGGGGACCCTGTTAGCAATGTAACTAGCTTTGGAGCTGGAGACATGAATCGGTTTATCTCATCATTTGGCAAGCCGTCGTTGACGTTTGAGGCCTCGCCGTTTGCGATTTATGGCAGCGTTGTCTCACAGGATCAAACACCACTACCGATATCGCGGTTGCTGGAACCACAGATGGTTATTCATCGTCAAAATGTGATAAGCTTGGGAATTCTAACAGAAGAACAAGCCTTGGAGTTGCTGGCGTACTTTAGGCTCCATTACAACCATTGGGTATCGTTTCCAGAGGGAATTCCCAATGAGACTCTACTGGATCGTATACTACAACGCTGTGCACTGCTTCTTACGGTGATTTGTTGTGTGGCGATTCGATATCACGATTCAGAGCTGCGAATTAAGACTTTTGAGCTCCTGTTGCAGCGTGTTCTCGCCGAATTGAGCCTCTCTTTGGTCGTTGTTCCCCAAACCATTGAATTTATGCAGGCGCTTACGATTTTGTCGGTTTATGCGCCGTCTATCAGTTCTGGCGAGGTTGTCATTGACGCATGGTATTTCAGTGGTATCGCATTGCAGCACTTCGTAACCAAAGATGTTCTGGGCCTTGTTATGTCCTTCGATGGCATTGGCCCCGTTACGGAATTTGATGAGCTGACCGCGTACCGTGTGTGGAACCACCTATGTCTTGTCCATGTGGCAAACTGCGTCATGTCCGGTCGCATGAATATGCTGGACGAGGAGCGTCTTGAGCTATGTCGCCGGACTATGGATCTTCCGGCCGCAACAAACTTTGATGGTCGAATGGTAGCTGAAATAACGCTTCATTTAATCGTCTATCGATTCGTTGGAGGAGCCGAATCGTTGAGTCAAGTGGAAACGGAACTAAAGGAATGGTGGGTCACTTGGGAACATCTGTGGCAACAGCCAATTGTTCAATTTGTCGAGGCCGCCTATTATTACAACTACTTTATTGTATTATTATACTGGAACTACGTGCAAAGCGCCATGTTAGTCGAGGCTCCACGCGACATTCTCAGTGAGCCGTCCGGTCTCATGACTGAGCAAACTATAAGCACGTGTGCCGATAACACTATTGAAAGAATGGTGTACTACCTAACAAAAGTCGTTGACAATCTGTTAATTGTCGGGGACGACACTCTTTTCAGCTGTCTTAGTGACCAAGTCCATTTTAAGGGTGCATTTTCAGCCGTCATGATGTGCAAAATACGGCTGATTTTACTGTCGCTTGGCAGGACGGATCTTATGGCGCGTGCTTTCACCGCAGACCGTCTTGCGAAGATATCGAGCCTGGCTGACCGCTTTCAGTGTATTTCTGTGTCCCCCGATGACCTATGCCTAAAATATTTCAAAGCAATCAGCGATATGATGACCGGTTGAATTGCAGTTTTGTGTACACTATAATGACCTGATGAAGCGACATGCAAATGAACCTATGCTTTTTGTGGCACCGAATTTGCACGATGGTGCAGCTTGTACGAAAATACCTCATCGTTGTCGTCCACGCAATAATAATGATCTTCCTCAGACACGGGCGGAATTCGCATAGGCATTTCACTGAAAAGCGCCTCATCGCTAGAGCTCACAAATTGTGCAAGTGAAAGCTCACTCGGCGGTTGCTGCGGTTAGTTATTCCCTTTAATAAGTTGAAAATGCTAAACATTCTTACATAGTCAGGGTTAACGTAGTAGAGGTCTCCTCGTTTAACGAGTCGGCCACGGCGTAAACCTCTTTGAAACGCCCTCTTGGCTGATAATTTAAAAGACATATCAATCGTATCAGGTGTGCCGGTATCTCTGGCAATCCAAGAGAGTATATCTTCAAATGTAACACCCTTTCCTTGCGCATGAGCAATCATTGCATCTACCAGCAGGTCCTCGTGATCGATCTTGCCGTTGGCAGTATGCGGAAAACGCCGTTTACTATTTTCCAGCTGCATTTTCAACACTATTGAATGAGCATGTGGTGAGTACAGTGGCAGCTTTGGATCCAATGTTTCTGCGTATCGAATTAGCTCGATCAGTTGAGCTTTGGAGAGAGAGGATAAATATGTCTGCTTCTGGTTGTTAGCAAAGGTATCATCCTATTTGGCAGAACTCTTAGCAACATACAACTTCGAGGGACAGTCCCTCACCAGACATTCCGGTTTCCAATGCTTGCTCGCGGCGTTTTGGCTGGCATTCTTTACAGAACCACTGAGCGTCCGGCACATCAACCACTATTCTATCAATGTTGGGTACATGGCACAACTGATGGTACGGCGTATTGCAATCGTCGCAAAATACAATTTGATTAGATTTTGGACTGTTTCCCCTCTGACAGAGCTTACAAACATAAGCCTCTTGGCGACGCGATGCAGCCCGATTATCTGATGTAAGTTGATTGCACAATGAATGCAAATAAAGGGACCTAGACCGCTCTAAATCTGGGGTATTTCTACTCGCTTTTCGCTAGGCAGGCTCTTCGATGTAACATATTAACTTACTTTCATACATGTCGCAAGCTCATCTGTCAGATGATAAAAAAAAAATCGAGGAAGCAGAGAGCAGTGACCTCGACTAGACAACTGGGAGGAGCGACATTTATTCTACTTGAATGTGCATGTATGCATGCGCGGACGGCATGACCATCGTCAGTAAGGCATTTAGCTCAACTCCACGTCTAACAGCAAGAGCAGCTAGGCCATCTGATGTGAAAATGCAGCTTGTTTTTGGTCGGGGAGTACGGAGCTCGGCCGACATCGTAATATTGGCAAAGAATTGTTCGTTAGATTGTTTTGTCCCCAAGCAAAGATTCCTTCATGCAAACTGGGTATTCATCAGCAATGTCGTAAAACCAATTTTTTACTCATTCGTAAACTACCGGCTCCGGTCGTTTGTTAAAGACGATCTTGTGAGTGATCACCTCTATGATAGGAATATCCACGCTGTCGGCTACGCCTTGACTTAGCTGCGTGGGACCAATGGCAGGCAAGTCGGTACCGGCCATTTGTAGTATGGCCAATGGATTCTTGAGTTTGACAATTTCGCCTCTGAGCCGCTGGTGCTTGCCGACAATCAGTGTCACATTTTTGCCATTTCCATCGTATTCCATATTCCCCAAAACGTGTGTGCCACTTAGGTCTATGGTATCCTCTTGGCTCCCATTAGGATCATCCTGATCGTTTGCAGGAATCAAGTCAAGAGAAGTTTTCGCAAGAGGCTGAGATCCGAGGTGGATGGCACCTTGAAGTTCAATAAGGGCCGTACCACTCGGTGTTCTCAGAACCTCGGGTAGTACATGACTCAGATCTGAGGACTGGCTCTTCCTTACCAATGTAGCACAGGGCATACGAGAGTATTTCGACACCGACAGCAATCTAAACTGCTTGTGAAGCTTGATCCGAATTCAGCGTTGACACGCGCCAAACATACACGGCTGTAAATTTCCTTTGCGCTTTTGTCTTTTTTTCAGCCGTTTGGCGCGCTACAGTTGGCGTCTTGGTAGAGGACGTGAGTGATTCCAAAAAAGAGAGGATCCCACCATGAGCTTAACTTAAGCTACTTAAGAGCTGAGATTCCAAAGTGAGATTCAAGACCTGGATTCCAGTGGGGTTTAAGGATCGTTTCAGATAGTGTTTTGCTCGCGGAGCCTGCTACATTCTTCGTGACAGTTGCTAACCTGAGTGGACGGAGGGCTGACTTGTTCACACGACAACAAACGGACTAGTTCCCAATTTAGTAAGATTCATTCATTCGCGTCTCAATATAGCCACGCCTGGCCTGTACGGGTTAGCTGGGGATCCATTCTCGAGGGTTAGGCCCGTCTCCACAATGTCGATGGCCAGGTAACCGCGTACTGGTCGGCACTACGAGACACGACACGACGCAACTACGCGTCAACACACGACGCGTAGTTGGTTCATCGTACCACCATGCGTTACAAGTATGCACGTATCAATACGGTTATTGCAATGCATCGCTGGCTAGTCTGTCTAACCGCTCCCGCACACCGTCACCACCATTCAAGAGTGTCCACAGATGAAACTCAGAACCAGATGGATCATTAAGGAGGAATAAAAGAAACAGAGACCCATGCTCTACAGTCATGGCTAACGAGTTTTGTGGGAATTCCCATAATGAAGCATGCAGCTGGTCTCGGCAACATCGCGCGGGATCGGCACGGCGGTATTAGCGAAAATGGGTATTATGTAGTAGACTCTTCGTAGTGTCAACACTAGCACAGGCTAAACAAAGTCTGTGTACTCGCTATGCGTGCTTGGCGAACACATCCAACTAGTTGCTGCGTTGGCAGTAAGTTGTTGTCAACATGCAGGGGGTCGGCGATCTACTCTGATGATCGGCTCGGTTATTCGTCTAGAGTTGTGACTCGCATTGTAGTCCACGGTCTTGATCGTACTCAATCGATCGGGAATTTTGTTGTGTTTTTTTTTTCTCTGCTTTGTTGTTTTATCTCGTCTTGTCTCGTAAGAGCAGAGTGTGAGAGTGGTATACGTGAGAAGGAGATCGATTGAGTCGGCAAAGTTGGTCGAAACTTTTGGAGTAGGTTTCACGTCTAGCACCACAGGTCTTGCAAAACCTTGGCGCACTTTGTGTATAAACTTATTGGGTATCTAACCTCGAGAGCTTGGCCAGGCTTTGGCAATCCGGATATGGTTCTTGGACGCATCTGAATTTCCCTAGCAACCCGGATAGGGCAATCGAGTTGCCTATTTTGTCGCACGTTGAAACGTTGAGACAAAAACAGGTGCATTGGCAAATCCGAACAGCAGAACACAACCAAAGGAAGGTCGCAAGACAAGCATCAAGGACCGCCATTTTTCCAACAGAAATTGGATCTTGTGAGATTTCGAATATCTAACATGCAGTCCTTCGAATAGATCGCTTGCTCGTTTCCCGGCAGGCGACTGAGGACAAACTCGACATTGTCGCATTACCTCCACATTACCAATCGCTGGCAGTCGACCGCAAGCCTTGCACTACACACTGTCCCTTTCAAAGTGCGCGAATATTAAGAGCCAACGGCAGATCCCCCAGCCCACGCTTGGATACTCAGGGGAACTGCAGCGAAGAATGCCCCAGGCCCCACAACCAAAAACAAGCACCTATAACCCAGTGTAGCCATGTTGCCATGTGCCAACCACATCTAACGTGTAGCACTCTGGTCTACTTGTCTTCAACCGTCTATCTTGTAGCTACGCGTATAGGAGTACCGGCTGCTGCAGACAAATGCTGACCCTCATGCTTCCGCACTACGCTTTAGGGAAGCACGTCCTGTAAATGCCAAAAATACAGAATACGAACGTGGAAATAGGAAAACATTCACCCCGTGCGCGATAAAGCACACCGCGGGCGTTTAGCATCTTGAAGAGTTTAATGTAATTTCGGGAGGGCTCATGAAACTGTAGGCAGTCTTTTGGTCCGGTGCCCATAGCAAAACTTATTTTTCAATATGTCACTTATACAAGTCTATACTAGCTATACCACCCGCTTCAAGGACCTCGCTTTCTCGCTTGAACTAACAGTAGACCCCTGAATCGATTGCAGATCTATTGTCGCCTGCCGTCCCCCCCCCTAACCAAAGGTGGGGGGAACGAGCAACTTACAGGCATACTGTATAGGATCGCCTCCCTATGCTGTACGCAGTGTGCGCTCAAGGGTGCTGTGTATTTATCCGGGATCAACGTCGTCCAACATGAAAAAATGACCATTATTGGCGGTTATTGGATCAAGTCAATACACCACGGCTGCTATTCTTCCAGCCACCACTGCGAATCATCTACATGCCAGACGCGGAGACGCGCCGCTAAGTGGAATTCGCGCTGCTGCTCGCGATCGCTCTCACCTCTGTATACACACACTATTGACAGACCGCCAGCACGGCGCGCGTCGTGTCAGTGTAGTGCGGCTGGGACAATATGTACATCGCGGGGAGCCGCACGCGTGTTTTTCATCATGTCGGCTGTGGACCACGTTGACACAATAGGCCAGTCCAGTGCCGTGTAGCATTACATGTTAGAAGCGGTGAACAGACGATTGTGGCTGGCTGGCGAGTGATGCTGCGAGTATGGCCAAAACAGGTCTTGTCAGGGGCCACACGACACCTGGAGAACGGCTCAGACAGCTGGTCATGACTCGAGTTAATATTTCGGCTAACAAAACTCTCAAACCGTTAAAACCAGCAATGGTGTGTCGTTTATGTATCAGTGCCACCCAATTGGATTTTTTGGTTCAATGTTTGAATATCCAACGTGCCAGAGATCTCTCTCCCTATGCCCCACCAACTAGGTATGCTGATTTCCAGACAGGCCGGGCCCTGTAGAGAGCATTATGTCTCTAGTTTTGTCTACGAGTAGTACCCCGAGTATAAGTTAGGTTTGATCTGAACTAATGTCGGTGCTCGCACTGACTTTCGCTGACAGATCACCCCGGACAAGATGGTATATAATCCACGGCTACTGAACAACCTCGGGGTCCCCGCTCACAACAATGACCAGATTTCACTAGCACACACTTGTACCTTGTAGCGTACCCCACCATAGTCGTCGTCAATTCCAATTCCACAGCGAAACACACGCGTGCAGCTTCCGCATACCTCCTGCGTCGAGTGAGGAATGCAGGCTGCAGGTGCAGACGGGCGCTCCGAGCCGAATCCTTCAACACAGGGAGCCTATAAAAGGGGCCGCCTTGCTGCTCCTGGTTTGGCTCCTTACCTACCAAAGTCATTCTTTAATACCAACTTCGGTCGCTCTTTCAATCCGAATAACTCACAAATACCCTTCGCAATGAAGTACTCTATTGCCGCCGCTGCTCTTATTTCGGGTGTCGTTGCCCAGAGCTCTGGTTTCTCCAACAGCACTGCTCCCGAGTCGACTGTCATCGCCACCTCGTACAGCACCACTGTCACCACCACCACTCGTCTTCTCACCACCACCCACTGCACTGGTGTCTACGCTGAGGAATGCACCACTTCGGTTGGCACCACCACTGAGGAGGTCACCGTCACCATCACTTCGTGCCCCCCTGAGTCGACTGTTGCTCCTGTCACCACTGCTGCTGCCGTCGTCACCACTCCCGAGAGCGAGGTCACTGTTGAGGAGACCACTACCATCACCATCTGCACTCGCGAGACCTGCCGCATGGCCACCGAGTCTGGTTACGTTCCTCCTGCGACCACCGAGGCTGTCGTTGAGAGCACTCCCTCGCCTGTCGAGACCTCGATGGTTTGCACTGAGACCACCGCTCCTGCCATCACCACCATTGCCACCTGCAACAACTCGACTGTCTGCGGTCCTACTACCTACATCACCGTTATTCAGGGTGAGACTGTTACTGTCGTTGGTACCTCTTCGATCGTTCCTACCGTTCCTGCAGTGTCTCCGGTTTCGAACGTTACCGTCCCTGGTACCGCTGTCGCTACTGCCACTGGTGGTCAGGCTAAGCTTGGTGCCTCGCTTGGTGCTGTCGGTGCCATTGTCATTGGTGCCCTTCTCTTCTAAATGGACACGTAATTTCGATTCTACTAGTTTTACATTGAAATAATACCTGAAATGGGAGCATGTTTTACAAATGTTTTGTAGAGTCAACCGTCAATTTCTACTAGTCTGGGGATTGCAGTACCGTAGCGAAATTTTTGCTCAGTGCTAGTTTGGCAGCACTATGCTACTGTTTGAACGAAAACAGACTAAACGGTCGCCGATCAAGGCACAGACACACTGAGCATTTCGCGAGTTTTGGCGCATGCGTAAAGCTCCCGTTTGTTATAAGTCAGCCATTTAACTTGTCCAAAGTGCTCCTATGGTTCTCTGTTTCAGCACAAACGACGGCCACCCAACACCTTTTTCAACGGGTCTGGATACTACGCTTCTAAATGGATTTCAGATAATATATATTTAATCCATCGAATCATTAATTTACCAACCTTTCCATGGTTGTGCAACGAGTTTGACAAATTTCCATTTGTCGCAATTTTCAACCATCTTTCCCCCTTGGCCACATATTAGCGGACTCTACGTGTGCGGTTACTAATTTGGAGTCATAAACGTAAAACATCACCAGAACTAGTTATGCAAATACGCGTGCGTAATGAACAATACACATTTGTACAATATCCTGCTGCCTGTTTTTTTTTTTCTTTGCCGAAGCCAAATATTAAATTCCGGCACGACCCACTTGGCAATTCGAGTCTGTTACCATACGAGCCGCACAAACCCCTCGCATGAGTTCCCCGCATCCAAAACATGCCAAGTTCCCGTGACAAGCATCAACACGCGACGGATCGTGCATACCGTTCGACAACTTCTTCCGGATACCCTAACGAGATCACACCTCTCTGGCGCCTGGCACATTTCTGTTCCAGTCGATGTCGTTTTACGTAGCCAGAAGGGGACCTACCTAGCAAGCCTGCTTCGAGGCGACTGCATGTCTCACACATCTGGCTTACGTACCCTTTCCAGTATCGTAAACACGTACTCGATCCGGGAACACAAGCTTTGAACAACTCTTTCTAGAAGCGACTCTAAACGTGATCCAGACAGTGTCCGCAAAACTTAATCAAAGCCCCCCATATAAGTTTGAATGTAGGCACATTTGTGCTTCACTTGGTTAAAATAGAAGCTTTCTACCGATCTCGGCGAATTCCGTGAGACATCTAGGACGAGGTCATAGAAGAGCGTCTGTTGAAGAGCCGTGTTGCCATTACAGAACTCACCAACTAAAATGGGAGTGCTGGACATTATATTAACTCGTATCGACTTGATGTCGATCTTCAAGCGGAACTTCGTACCCGAGCTACCGAGAATATAAACCAAAGACAGGAACACCACAACTGCTTGGCAAACCAAATTCATAATCCCGAACTGACTTAGCTTGGCGCTTTCGGCACACTGCAACCTGGTTTCAGGCATTGCGAATTCATGGAAATTGCAAAGTAAAATAAACAAAGCCCAGCGAAAGATGGACGATAAGAAGAAACTCCACTGGCGAAAACAAGTAGTTCAACAAAAGGGGAGGTATATTGCTCCAGAGTTTGGCAGGACCCTCTATATTTTCCAGTAATTTCGCTTATCTCAGTCGCTTCGTGACTATGACCAAGAACAGAAACCGCATTCGTGTGATAAAATTCAACACATCCCTTGAACTTTAAAATCCTTACCTCAGGATTAAGCTGACCGGACGCCTTCCGAACAAGTCGATATGTCATTCAACTGTGCCTTATGACGGAAGGAGACCGTGTGATTTCAACAAAGTTTGGCTCACAGCGCCGAGAGACTGAATGCGGACGCTAGATTTCTACGTCTATTTCCGGATCAATAGCAGCACGAAGCTAGAGTAATTTTAAAAGGGCTCCACCACCCCTAGGAAAACCCAGAGGATTTGCTACAAAACACAATGATCTTCGGCGCGCTTGTTCTCATCTCGTTCTTCGGTCCAGCTTGTGGCCAGTACACAAACACCACTGCCACTTCGACCGTAATGTCCACCGCTTGCGATGTTACTTCATGTTCTACCACACTCTCCGAAACCATTACGCTAACTCAGACTGTGGTTGAGTGTTGTAGCAATGTTTGCTCATCGACTAACGTCTTGACCACTTTGTATCCTCCTAGCGTGACAATCACAAACTGTAAGGAGTCATGCGACACGACTACCACATTGTGTCACTGGTGTGCTCTTAGTGTTTCGTCTACGACTTATCTTACTGTCAAAGGTTCCTCTACTATCACGTGTATTTCTCCTGTTCCCACCATCAACCCACCGGCTGCCACATCAACATCTGTCAGCTGTGCTGAGACTTGCGAGACTATTGTGTGTGGACAAAGCTGCTGGACTGCCTCGTCTACTGAAGCTGGGACCGAATTATACACGCCGAGAAATTCTCTCAGCACGGCTCCAAGTATTGAAACGGCAGCTGGAGTCTCTGTCTCCAATTTTGAGGGGGGTGCCCAGAAAAATGTCCTCTGCAGTTTTGTGCTCGCGATATCAGGCATAATTTGCCTTTTACTCGTTCTCTGAGGAGTGTTTATTAGAGCGTTCGTATCAAATATAATTTGCATACCTGTAGATCCTTTGCATACCTGTAGAGCCTCGGAGACACTTTTGGAGCTTTACGGGCAATACCAGTAAAGCGTACCCCTCTTTGGGAGCTGCTTTGAGAGGGGACGGCGAGAGAAACCAAGGCAGAGGAATTTAATAATTGGAATGCTTGTGTTGGATCTAGTATGACAAGCAAGAATGATTAATCTCGGTTAAACAAAGAGCCCAAAACTTCACGTCTGATGGGATACCTCGTTTCAAACTATGAGGGACGTTACACTCGTAACTAGATACCTAAAAAGTGTATTGAGAATCTTCAATATATCTACGCAAATCATGGGCGACTCCAATCTCATCGGTGGATCCCAAACTAGCATCCATCCCCTTTGGCATATGGCGCGATTTCAGGGCGACTACTTTCAGAAGGTGATTATTTGTAGGGGGTCCCAATTTGGATGATTGGCGGTGTCCAATACGAAAATGAGCAGAAAGTCAGATAACGCACAAAATAGAATTTGTACGTCTTGTCGTTTGATTAAAGAAGTACTCTTCAATTAAAATATAACATATTTCCATAAGCGACTTTTCTTAAGGATGAACAAACGGAAATGAAGAGGAGCTGGAGATTTCCACTAGCCCTACTGGCTGTTCTGCCAGTTCGAGCCGATTTTCCTCTTTTTGGAACACCACCTTCATCACCATCAGGCAATACGGTATGTCCACAAGTTCTCATAGCAGAAGACTGCTGGAAGCATTGCCAGCAGCAAGTTCAGCGAAATACTATATGCCTGCTGCTTGGAAACTGCCTTTGTTTTGGAATGGAAGTCAACGCACTCGCGGTTGGATCCTGTCTGGCATGCTACCAAGCTCACAAAAATGAAGACATTGTTCTGAGTCTTGAAGACTCTGAAATGTTTCCGACACCGGAGTTTTTTGATCACATTGTTGGCAACTTGCTGTGGCTCCTTGGGCGCAATTGTCATGGAAAAACACAGACAGGTTGCAACACATTGTACACCATTCCCACAGCAGTATCAACGTCATTGATTTCGGTTTCCATTACAGACTCCGTCACAATAACAGAGGTTGTCACCATCGGCGGCCAGGATACAACTCAGCTGCTGACTTGGATTGTTACGCAGCCTCCCGAGTGTGCCAGAGAATCAGTAACCTTGTCACCAACGCAGATCACAATCTCGCAATCCGGAACAGTTCAGACCGTTACGGTTGTGCCTCCTCCCTTGCCACCTGTTACTGTAACTCAAGTGGACACAGAGGAGATGACTATGACGGATATGATAACTCTAACCACAGCGGTCACGGTTTCCGCTCCCGGCACTACAGACGTTGTTACCTTTACTGTTACACAAATTCCAGATTCAACCACAGAATCTATCACATTGCCACCAGTTACAATGACGGTAACCGAGGAGGGAACAACCTCTATGGTAACGATTACACCGCAGCCACTTCCTCCATTAACAGTCACTGAGCTGTTGACTGATACGATGACACTCACTACTGACGTAACTTACAGTGCACCAGGAACTACAGAAGTTGTTACATACACTATAACACAGCCTCCGGAGTCTCTCACCGAATCCATTACGCTGCCCCCGGTAACGATGACTGTTACTCAAGAGGGCACGACGCAGACAGTTGTAATGACCACGGCTCTATCGCCCATTACTGTAACGGCTACCGAGACTGAAACTGATACGGAGACAGATACACAGACGGACACGCTTGTGCAGACAGAAATTCTTACGGTGACAACCGAAGTCACATACAGTGCGCCTGGAACGACTGAAGTCATGACGTACACTTTGACACAACCTCCGGAATCAATAACAGAATCTGTAACGTTACCTCCAGTAACAATGACAGTTACAGGTGAAGGTACAACCGAAACCATTGTGATGACCAGCGAGCTCCCTCCGTTGACAATGACCGAGACCCAAACGGAAACTGATACGGAGATTCAAACAATGACCGATACTATGACAGTGACGACGGAGGTTACGTATAGCGCGCCTGGAACGACTGAAGTCATGACGTACACTCTGACACAACCTCCGGAATCAATAACAGAATCTGTAACGTTACCTCCAGTAACAATGACAGTTACAGGTGAAGGTACAACCGAAACCATTGTGATGACCAGCGAGCTCCCTCCGTTGACAATGACAGAGACTGACACCGAGACTCAGACAATGACAGATACCGAGACTCAAACAATGACGGATACTCTGACTGTGACGACGGAGGTTACATATAGCGCGCCTGGAACGACCGAAGTCATGACGTACACTTTGACACAACCTCCGGAATCAATAACAGAATCTGTAACGTTACCTCCAGTGACAATGACAGTCACAGGTGAAGGCACGACTGAAACCGTTGTGATGACCAGCGAGCTCCCTCCGTTGACAATGACGGAGACTGACACCGAGACTCAGACAATGACAGATACCGAGACTCAAACAATGACGGATACTCTGACTGTGACGACGGAGGTTACATATAGCGCGCCTGGAACGACCGAAGTCATGACGTACACTTTGATACAACCTCCGGAATCAATAACAGAATCTGTAACGCTGCCTCCAGTGACAATGACGGTCACAGGTGAAGGTACGACCGAAACCGTTGTGATGACCAGCGAGCTCCCTCCGTTGACAATGACGGAGACTGACACGGAGACTCAGACAATGACGGATACGCTGACTGTGACAACAGAGGTTACATATAGCGCGCCTGGAACGACTGAAGTCATGACGTACACTTTGACACAACCTCCGGAATCAATAACAGAATCTGTAACGTTACCTCCAGTAACAATGACAGTCACAGGCGAAGGTACGACCGAAACCATTGTGATGACCAGCGAGCTCCCTCCGTTGACAATGACCGAGACCCAAACGGAAACTGATACGGAGACTCAAACGATGACTGATACCATGACAGTGACGACGGAGGTTACATATAGCGCGCCTGGAACGACTGAAGTCATGACGTACACTTTGACACAACCTCCGGAATCAATAACAGAATCTGTAACGTTGCCTCCAGTGACAATGACAATCACAGGCGAAGGTACGACCGAAACCGTTGTGATGACAAGCGAGCTCCCTCCGTTGACAATGACCGAGACCCAAACGGAAACTGATACGGAGACTCAAACGATGACCGATACCATGACAGTGACGACGGAGGTTACGTATAGCGCGCCTGGAACGACCGAAGTCATGACGTACACTTTGACACAACCTCCGGAATCAATAACAGAATCTGTAACGTTACCTCCAGTGACAATGACAGTTACAGGTGAAGGCACGACTGAAACCGTTGTGATGACCAGCGAGCTCCCTCCGCTGACAATGACGGAGACTGACACCGAGACTCAGACAATGACTGACACCATGACCGTGACGACGAAGATTACGTATAGCGCGCCTGGTACAACTGAGGTCATGACCTACACCATTACACAACCTCCGGAGTCGATAACAGAATCTGTGACATTTCCACCAGTGACAATGACAGTCACAGGGGAGGGCACCACATCTACTGTAGTGATGACAAGCGAGATACCTCCGTTAACAATGACAGAAACAGAGACACAAACCAAAACCGACAGCTTCACAGATACACTGACCGTTACAACGGAGGTTACGTACTCTGCACCGGGAACTACAGAAGTGAGGACATACACTCTAACTCAACCTCCTGATTCAGTAACAGAATCCGTGACACTTCCGCCAGTTACACTGACGGTCTCAGCTGATGGAACAACACAAACAGTTGTTTTGACTTCAGAATTGCCGCCGATCACAATGACGGAGACTACAACTGAGCTACAGACAACCACGCTACCTGCAGTTACTGTCACTATTTCAGGTCAGGGCGTCACATCTCTGGTGACAATAACCCCAGAGCAGCTGCCGCCACAGCTGATTACCGTGACTGGAGAAGGAGTCACGACAGAGGTGACGGTTACAGACATGTCCCAGCTACCACCAGTTACAATGACAGTAACCAGTGAGGGCAAGACGGACACGGTAACTGTTACCCCAGAGCCGGTAACGTACCCTGCCCAAACTGTTACGGTCACTGGTGAGGGTACTACCCGCGAAGTTACATACAGTGTCCCTCCAGTGACTTACACTCAGTTGACAACTCAGATGGAGACAGATTGGCGGACAACTACTCTTCCCCCAGTGGTGTCGACGGTTACTCAAGAAGGAGTGACTTCTGTTGTTACTTACACGCCGCAACCACTCCCACCCCAGACTGTAACTGTGTCTGGCCAAGGTGTTAAGACTGTGGTCACAGTCAGCCAGCTTTCAAATGTTCCTCGTAGGTACTCTTTTTGGTTCCTTATTTAAGGATAGCTAACAACAGCAATTACCTTGACAGTCACAGATGAAAAGGGCCCATCTTATATTACGATACCGCAGCCGCCAGTGACGTTACCGCCAGTCACAATCCTATCTACAGCACCAGGCACCACCGACTACATAACGCTCACTCCGAGTCCTCTTCCTCCAGTCACAATTACGCAAAGCTTCACAGAGACGCAGCCTCCGATGACTCAGACAGTTACGGTTTCCTACGGTGAGACCGATACCAGTATTATCACTGTTACGTTTACCCCTCAAATGTCGTCAACACCACCGGTTACTGTGGTCATAACACAAACAGCACCTCTATCAATTTCAACGAGTGAGTGCTAGCTCCAAGTATTTTTTTTCCCTTGTACTGACACTAATAACAGGTACAGCGACAAGTACTTCCACTGTCGGATGCAGCGGCAGTGACTGTACGACGAGGATAGCAGAAACAGACACAAAAGTGATCAAAGTAACTACCTCCCTGGAAGCAGATATGGCTCCTTCTGTCATCACAAGTTACCTCACAAGAACGCTTACCAAGACATACTCTTGCTCGGGAGATTCCTGCACAATGTCGATTCCAGTGACGATTCATTACACTAGCCCCACTGCCCCTCATGCCAGATTCACCACTATAACATATACAATCTACCCCACTCTTCCCTGGGAGAGCTCTCAGCCCTCTAAGAAGACATCTCCACTTGGATCAACCGAACCGGTCGACGGAGGAGCCAGACCTACTACCAGGCCTCATCAGCACCACTCTCCATTTCCGCAGCCCACCTCGACGGCTTCCGGAAGCCCAACCATGGAAACGATTACATCCGTATGGACGGTCACAATACCTGCTAAGGGATCACAGGACTTACCTTTGAAGAGCACGATAACTTCCGTTATAACAACAACCATGGTTAACCAGGATTCTAGTACCGTGCAACCAACTCCAGTTTATACTGGCATGGAAGCACCTGACTCTCCTTTAACACTTGGTCCCACTACTGTGACAATTTACCGGACTATTACACGCACACACTCTGGGACCAGGCAGATGGTAAAAGTACCCTTGACAACTATTACCTCAGAGCCCATGACTCCCATACTTTCGAGTGCCGACAAAGGAACAACGTTGATGACGGACCCTGATATAACACCAAGTCCATTAAGAGGAAAGCCCTCGAGAATCACGCTCCACAAAACGATTACTCACACAAGCTCTGGTATAGAACAAACAGCCAAGGTTCCGTCAGCAACAATCACCAGAGCACCACCAGCTCCAGAGTCTTCTGCAACGCCAGCATATCCGGATGACCAAGACACTGCGCTCGACCCGGCAAAGCTGTCGAAAATAACTATTTACAAGACTATTACCCGTACTCATTCAGGAACTAGGGAAACATTAAGGCTCCCATCAACAGTTATTACGACAAGGCTGCAAATGCCAACATATTCTGATACGCGACAAGACCAGCCAGACCAAAAGGATGGCGGACCAGCTTGCTTCACAAGCACTTTGACAGTCACTATAACCTCTGTTATCACAAACCAGGTCGCGACCGTGACAGAGACTGTCCTAGGGAGTAAGTGAATCCTGATATTCCAAGAGCAGGCATGTTAGTCGCGCAGCTCTACTGAATTTAGTCTAACTCACAGGTGCTTCCGATGGTTCAGCTGGACCGGGCAGTGCATTTAGTGCCTATGACTTCAACGCGTACAAGGCAAGCATTATCAGTGAACTAAGTGCAGCTGCGATGACTGCAACAAATTCATTTGATTTTAACGCCTATAAGACAAGTATTCTCGAGAAGTTGATTCCGGCAGGGCAAAGCACCCTGAGAGGGGGTGCAGACACTATAAATGAAATCAATGAATTCGACTACAATGCCTTTAAGTCTAGCATTATAACGAAATTGGCTCCGGCAGGGCAAAAGTCAACAGGGGCAGCTGCAGCAGCCATCAGTGAAATCAGCGAATTCGACTATAATGCCTTTAAGTCAAGTATCGTCGCGAAGCTAGTCCCGCCAGCGCAATCGACGTCACATGTAGCTGAAACAAGTCCTCAGAATGAAAAGAAGAGGAGATCTGAAATGGAAACTAACTACGATACACAGAGCGATGCCCTGGAGTACCTCTATCGGCGAGGACAGCCCACTAAGGCGTCAGGAAGTGGCCCTAGCTCTTCATCAGGAGACACTATCAGCCCATCAATTAGTAGCACACCATCCCGAAGCACATCACTCCGTGAAACCAAAATCTCGCCTTCAAGCTTGTCTGGTAAGGGTGAGTTATCGACTACCGGAAAGAAAACAAGTCCAAGTAGTGCAGGGGCGAAATCTTCATTGAAATCAAAACATGGGGGGACGTCTCACCAGTCCACAGAGCCGGGCTTGGCTTGGGAAAAGCTCGAGACTCCTTCGGGGGAGGAGAAGGAAGCCCAGACTTCTGACAACAAACCTAGCTCCGGAAGCATATCATTCGCCGGGAGAGCCATCCATGGTTACATAACGCTACTATTGTTGGACATCATCATGCTTGTCGGATAATTTATAGTTCATCCACAAAGAGACAGCGAGCTAAATCTAATTGCAATTTGTGAGAATGCTGATCTATTTTGACAAATATGGTAAAACACCGGGTATGTTCTCTTGCTCAAAGTCATACTCAGGTGGGATATTCGTCAGCATGTATAAATCGGTCTCAGTTGCAACTGTATTAAGTTGAAATCTGCAAGCGTCCATTCCGGACGAGAAGTAGTAATCGACCAATTGTTAGGACTAGTTTCAATGTCCTAATTCGCTTGGCAAGTTTCGCACGAGCACATCCCTTCAGAAATTTCAGGACCTGGCGCGTGAAGTCATCGCGATCCACAGTTTCTGAGAGGGTTTATCATGAAACGGGATCTGACGACGAAAGTAGTCGCGTTACATCACGCGCCTTCTGAACTGAAAGCCAGCTAACTAACTGGTTACTATTATGGCAGACAGATAATTTTGATACTATGATACAACAGCGACCAAAGCGTGACAAGGTCAGAATTAGCACCAGAACTTGTAGATGCGGTATAGGACACCCTTTGATCGAATGCGTTCCATTTCTTCGCGTGCTTCCTGCTCCAAAACTTCTTTGTCAATGTTTCGAGTCCCGGTTGTGATGTCCATTGTCGATGGAAATATAAACGAGGAGCGCAACCAGATCTTGGCACAAATGTACATAAACAGTACAACGGGAGCAGAAAGGTATGCCTGGAAAAAGGTCGAGGGGGTAGGTTCTCCACCAATGGGATACAAAGCAACCCAGAACTGGAAGCACAAGACGAGGACGTTTAGAATGAAACCGATCCATGAGCCAATAACTCCAGCAGCAGCAGTGAAAGCGAGTTCGCTAGTTGACCGCCCCTGCTTGCGCATGCCAGCACGGAACTGAATGTGACACAAACAGATAGAACCCCATGTAAAAATAGAAGAGAGCCCCGAAAAGGCCAAGAGCCAGTTGAAAACAGTACCTTCAACTGAGGAGCCAGCAAGGAAGCAAAGAAGGCCAATAAGCATGGTAAACAAAATTCCAACAATGGGACGGCCCTGGCGGTCAATGTAGGCAAAAATCCTCGGGGCCAGGCCCTGAGCACCAAGGGCGGCTAGAGTTCGCGAGCTTCCAAACACAGCTGAGTTGCCAACAGACAAGACCGCGATGAGAATGACGACATTGAATACCGACGGCAAGCCCTTAATTCCAGCATTAATGATAGAGATGACAAATGGGGAGGCCGAGGCGTCGACAGAGGATGCCGAAATGAGTCTTGGATCAGTGTACGGAACGAGCAGACCAACGATCAAGAGTCCAATGATGTAGAAGAGAAGGATTCTCCAGAAGACCTGCTTTGTGGCTGTGGGTAGTGTCCTCTTCGGGTTCTGTGACTCGGCAGCAGCAAGGCCAACAAGCTCAGTCCCACTGAAAGCAAAAGCAGCATTTACGAGTACTGAAATGACACCTTTGAAGCCGTTGTTGAATGCTCCGGGGTTGTGCCAATACTTTGCCCCAATGAACTCGTGATTGGGGCCACCACCGCAAATGAGCACGATTCCAAGAATAATGTATCCAACAATGGCCAGGACCTTGACAATAGCAAAGACGAATTCGGCTTCGCCGTAGCCCTTAACACCGAAGATATTAATGACGAAGACTAAAACATAGAACAGGACGACCCACGCATCGGGGTTTGCACTCGCAGCTGACGAACCGTCTGTACGCCAGTAGTTGATGGTAAGAGAAGCAGCGACTAGCTCAAGCGGCAGAACGACTAGCCACTGCAGAGCGTAATTCCAGCCCATAGCAAATCCCCAGGCAGGATCAAGAAATCGAGTCGAGTATGTGTTGAAGGCACCAGAAACGGGAAATTGAACAGCGAGCTCTCCAAGGGCATGGACAGTGAAGAAGAGCATGATACCAATGATGGCAAATCCAATGAGCACGGCAGCGGGGCCACCGGTCTGGAAAGACTCACCCGAGCCGACAAACAGACCAGTACCAATGGCACCACCGATTGCTATCATCTGAAGATGACGGCCCTTAAGGCCACGCTTAAGCGGGGCCTTGGCTGTCATGAGCGCAGCGATTTCGACATCGCTCATTCCTGTAGTATCAACGTCCGACAGATCCATGCGTTTGAAGGAATCCCTGAATCTACGGAAAATGCCAACATGGCTCTCCTCAACAACGGCATTGTTGTCACCGATGGCATAATCGCCATTTTGGACCTTGATGGGGTTTTTCTCAATATCTTCGGTACTTGACATGATGGTAGTGTTGGCAGACACTAGACTGATTTAGGCGTGGGTAGTAATGTCAGTCCCTCGGGCCTTGCACTTTCCAAATCCAGCCCTGTTGTCCAGCCTAGGAGGTGTTTGAGCATCAGGCGATTCATATCGCATCTTTATAGTGGTCCACGGTGTTATGCACTCATCACCACATGGGGCCTTGCTTTTGCAGCCTGCATGTCGTCGCGCAGCCCCTCCTCCTTGATAGTGATCCCCCGCCCCGCCGGCTTAGTGTCGCTTGAGAGCCCCACTTTTTGGGCGACATCCCTTTCGAGGTGAAAGAAAAGTCCACCTTGGTGAAAGAGGATCGCTAATATAAAACAGCTGGGTGCGCCCCAAAACTGTATGAAATAAAAGAAGTTTATTCACTCCATCGTCAGTGGATTTCACCTTGCCAAAGATCACCGTAGGGTGATTTCTGGCAACACATCCCTGCGCCAAAATACAGTCTTCGCGTGCCGGACGTGTAACGGAGAGTAACCACCCAAGCATTTAAAACACTGACCGCACGCTCCCTTGGAGCTGTCCCACTTCACACCCAGTAACCATGAAGCAAGGCAGCAGACAACGGTGGCGTACGAACGGTCATATCAGTAATGGGCGAGGGCCATCACTGCTGCGTGCGGCCACAAGGCTGTCTTATCAGGGCATTTGAGTTTTGAAGTTTGACGGAAAGACAAAGCGAGCATTTGAAGGTGAGGTCAGCCGTGCGGCTTCAGCAGGTTCCGGGCTCGTTCGGGAAGAAGGAAACCTCTAGGAGCAGGGACAAAGAAAAGGAAAAATTTTTCAGGGGGTAACACATTACTTTGAGATGATGGCACGCAACTCAACTCTTTAGATGCTTGTTAGCCAGTTACAACTAAGTGTTGATGATTGGCGTTATCACTGCGGCGACATGCAGCTATCGTGCAGAGTGCGTATCCACGATAACGTCAGGAAAAATTCCCACACGAGACCGGATAATTTCAACGAGTCCCGCATGAATTGCTGTGTGGTTATGGATACTACCACAAACCGCAACCGCGGATATAAGATCTCTAATGTCGCTTATTTTATGTGAGTGAGTGTCTATGGAACCCAGATACTCGCCTGATAGTATGCTGCGACACATAGGGGGAAGTTTGGTTGCTCGTTGTGCTGGCATAATTTTTGCACATAAATTGACGTGTAATGATCATCTACGCAATAGAATTTAGTACCAAGTGTAGAGGCGAATTTCTTGAATCGTGCGGCGCAAATTCCACCCCCGCCTTTGCTCCTGCATCGTCTACAGGATGAAGCTAGACTCGTGGTAGATTCAAAAGACTCAGAATTAAGCATCAAAAATGTAAAAATGCACTGTATGGTATGCCAATAACTAGGATAGCGTGGATATTCGCAACCGACAGAGCCTGACATTTTGTCCTCGGCTTGCTGAGACATCATGGACACACTCGTCGTGTAAGCAGAGCCGAGGAGCTTCTTGCAAGACAGTCTGGCCCCGCGCACCTCGGGAGAGAAACAAGTGTAGATGTAACATGAACCCTGCGTAGTCCAGACGCCGATGTGGTTTGCTGTTTGCGGGGGAATCTGTGACGAGTTTCCCCGACGGCTGTATCTAGCCGTACAGTTGAGCCTTGGCTTTTGGTGCCAAGTTATCACTTAGTGCAAGTCCAAACTTCATACTGAATTTTGGCGCGACATTCCTGGCCGCCGTTGTATGGGTTTGCCCAGTAGCCTGCGATTCTAGATGGAGATCTGGTGCCGTTCAATGCAACTCAGCCAATATGATATGTGAGCTGCAGAAGTGGGTCAGGGTCCAACGGGCCGCGATTATAATTGGCCAAGCGCTCGCAGCTCCTGCACCTTCGAACTAACGGGCCCTCACAGGCGGTGGTTCCCTGGCGCAGTAGAGCAGATCATTTTGGTCCTACTGCGAGTTGTTGGGCAAATTGGTAAGCTGGCAGCGCTTTGTTCAACTCGGCGAAAATTGCCAATATCGTGTTATTTTATTGGGCGCACACAAACTTGAAAAAGATTGCACCCCTAAAGAGACATATTTACAAGAGGATAATGCTGGCGTCCCCGCAGTCGGATCGCCCGGTCTAATAGTCGCGTTGGTTTTTCCTCGGTCCTTGCCAGTTCGATATTGAGGATAGATCCGCCTGAACACACGTACGCACTTTTCTGCAGCTAGTATCGTTATCTCTTATCACATCGCTGACGTTCATTTGACAGCTCCGGCGGCTATCTCGGCCCATGATAGGTGACGGGTACGTGGAAATTCGGGTATGGGCGAAACAGATAACCGCTTTAACATGAACAAGCCGTCTTTGTGGATGAAGCTTGTTTTTTTTTTTGCGGCTCCTCGAGCCGTCTGATTGTGCCCTAATAGAATTACACTCTTGTGAGTGCCAGCCTTTAGTGGAGATTCAAGCTGACTTCATAGAGGCGATAAACTCATGTGTCCAACGCCCACTTGAAAACCCAGTAATGTTGAAGTCGAAACACGTCTGCTTACGGAAACACCAGTCGACGCGGACTAGTTCGCTTGTGGTGAAAGAGGCAATGGGAACAACAGAAATAGTTTCCTAAATGAGGAAATTCGAGCCCTGTTGAGAGTGCCATTTTGCTACGGTATAGATCATAGCGCGTCAATTGGGCCAACACACAAGCATTCGGGAATGCTCTCATCAACTCAATACACTAGATCTAGAGAGACATAGAATATACCTGCGGCAGCAAAATCGCACTCGGTGAATCGATGCGCCACTCATTAAAGTTTGCGCGAGTCTAAGCCAAGCCGGCGCGCCGAGTATTTCAGTGTTGCAATGGGGCCACGAAACTAGTTGACAGGAACCCGGTGTTTCGAGAACTGCCAGAGACTAAACGTGAAACATACGGATACAATTTGGTGGTTTCGCAGCTTGACTAGTCCAGTTGTACTGGCAAGCACACCCCGAGCAGCACAATAGTTGAAGCATGATATGTCCGCGAGCCCAAATTACATGAATTCCGTCGGTATGTGATCAGTATTTGGGCTGGCCATAGCACAAGTGAAGTGTGATCTTACAGTATTGCTAGTACACTGACTCCAGGGCCCCCTGTTGACTCCCAAGTAGCCAAACACGTCGACCGTGACACGAGTAAGTTGCAACTGTCCTTGTTTACCTTGATACGTGATATGTGAAGTGTTTCCTCATATTGTCTGGTGTTTTAAAAAATTGACGAACTACAGCCGGGATTTGTCAGGAAAACAGCCATGAGCATTGCTGCATCCGACCGGGTTGATTGCACACGAATCAGTGTTAGGATGCCAGCACACTCGATGAGCTAATTCAACCCTGATACTGTTGCACAATTACAAGCACAGCCTCCAAATCCCTTGAATTATTGTAATAGAGGCTTTATATATTGACCCGCTCCAGTGTTGCCGACTTCGTCTATGGCCACGCTTCTAGGAAAGAGAAAAACAGTGAGCCGCAAACATTGGCCAATCAGCCGTACACTAATGCACGAACGCGAGCATATGCGAGCATATGCGTCATTGCTAGTTTACAGCGACGTGGTCAACACCTCATCCTCTCCTAATTCCAACGTTTTTTATTTGTCGGCCAAAGTGGTGTAGTTGCCTTGGCCGATTTAGAGAGGTGCGGCTCGGTATATGGTTATTCTACCTAGGGCAGGGGCCCAGCTGAGTTCTGTGCCAGGTATATGTGGTCTGGCCTTCTATCAACAAGGCTCCTACTTGAGAAGTGACCGTTGCTTTGCAGATAATGTTACTTGCGGAAAGATCTTTTCAAGAGATAACATCTCTGCCGATGACATCTCAATCGGGGTTCGTTGAAACACAACAAGGGCACAGGTACCGACAGGATGCCGTAATCAAGACGAAAAAGGGATACCCAATGGCTCTTTCTGGCGCCACTGGACATGAATTGTTGCGGTGAAATTTTTTTACGGCTGCAAAACGCCTCGGCAGGGGGAAGAGAAATCTGTATTATTGGTGCAGCTGGGCGTACCGAATTTACGCGAGATCGGAGCACCAAGGGCGCCAGAGTGACTTTAAGAACGTAGAAAATAACTCATCCCCAGTACAGTCTAATAACAGGAAATACAATCCAGAAACCACCAAGCGCCAAACTCAAGCGTCATTGGTTTCGGCAAACACGAGAACCGAAAATAGACATCGGACAATGTGGGCTAGGTCACGCCAATGGTTATAGTGGTGGCCAGTGCGGCGGCAGCGGCTCCAAGCGACTACCACGAGCTATTGTGTTTGACCTGGATCCGTGCAACAACAACAAGTTGGATTTAGATCTACAGCGCTTCGGCTGGCGTGGATCACTGGAGAATCGATTAGTAGAGCGTGCCGCAACCAGTAGAACAGCCACTAGGAGCAAGCAAAAGCTGTTTTACTCGTCAAAACAACACGACTTTGCGGATAACAAAACTGGTAGCTTGATACAACGTGACATCAGGTTTCGAGAGTTGTCAAATCCTCCTCCGCAGTGCGTCAAGAAGATGGATGGATACGTTTCCCGACTAGACCCTCGAGGCGGTGGCCAGCGCGCTATTTCGTATTCATCGGCAGCAGGAGAAGACTCTGATGACGGATCTATCCAACCGTCGCCTGTAATGCTAGCAGGAGCATTCTCCAATTCGGAGAATGTTGTAGACGACAACCGCATCGATATTGGGAACCATTTTGATGATGACGACTTTGAAGAGGCACACACTGGTTTGGGATTTTTTCGAACGTCATACAAGGCACTTGAGCAGTATCAGTCGCCCGATTCCAGTGCAATACTAAAGCAGCCTCCAAATGCAGTGACGACGACTGCCAATTTGTCACCAGAAAGTAGGCGACCGGGCACGCCTCCGCTCAAGTCGTTGGCAAGCCCGGAACATGTTACAATGCGCCATGTTTCAGGCATTGAGAACAGCCCAGCAACTCCTGGCCACGTTACGACTGTTGGGCCCAGTGACAGCGAGGATGATGAGCTGCTGCCGGCCATGGCCGCGCAAACTCCGAGTCCAACGAATCTTCGTAAACGCGAGTCCCGCAGAGTACGGCGCCAGAGCGTTTTGCCTCCGAGTAACGCTACAAAGGTCATGACAAAATCGCAACTTGAAAACTACAGAAAGAGTATCGCCGGAGGCCTTGAAGGTGAATCTGATGATGACAATGTAAGTATAACCGTTGTTGGTCCTCTCTTTGATTGGTTATGGGGTCGACTCGACTAACGATAGATGGCCGACGATGATGAGAATGAAGATGATACAGCTGACAGTGAGGAAGAGGAAAGACGTGATCGGCTACGACAGCGAGCTCGACAAGATGCTCATTTGAGTGTATACCGCCAAAAGATGACAAAGGTCGTAGGCACGCAGACGACATTATCGACTATTGCCGCTCATGGACTGGAAATTGAAGAAGACTCTGATGAATATGAAGATGTGCCTTTGGCTATTCTCAAGGCACACGGTTTCCCTTCGGGCCCCAAGTTGGGCAAAACCTTGTCGGGTACTAATCTCTCGGCCATGATCCGCGCGGGCCCCAGCCCTCCAGAGAGCACACATGAGATTGCGGCTCCCGGCTACGCTGCTACGGTTGTGAGTGGATTTGGAGATGAATATCGTGTTGGAGGTGCTACAGCCGGCCCCAGGACTTCTGTGCCGCTACCAAGCGTATTCGGTAACAAGACCGCAGACACTGGACGAGGGCTAGTTGGTGAGATTACCAAGCAGGAGGAGGCACGCATGCGACGTAAGACTATGGCAATGGGAACGGGATCTGGCCTAATAAACTCTGCGGGTCCCTCGCGGCAGGAACCACCGGCTCCCAAGCCTCCGAGCCAATTGCAGCAGCAAATCACCCAGATGATGCAGTTGCAACAGGAAATGCTTTCGCAGATGCAGAAGCAGTCGTCAGGACAAGCGTCGCCGCTGCGCCGCGGAATTCGCAAGCATTATAGTTCATTTGAACTGGGCGGCGGCAGAAGTAGCTCGCCTTCGTTTGAGTACGCTTCACGTCCGGGCTCTGTTCGGTCAGGAAACTCAGGCTCGGTGACGTCGTGGCAGCGGCCACGTTCTGCATTTAATGTCCCTATCAAAGGTGGTCGAGCGCAGTCGCGTCCTCCACCTCGCAGAGCCGTCACCGAAATTGAAATCGAGGAAGAGGAAGACGACGATAGCGACTGGCAAAAGATGCTGGAAAGGCGCCGCAACCTCAAACAGCAGTGGTCGGCGTCACAATCTGCCGCTCTCGTTAATTCGTAAAGTTTTGGCCGCCGACCGAATCTTTATATCTGAAAATACCGCACCAAAAATTCGAAGGCGTCCGCCTCTTACCTTTGCATCACACACCTGCTTCTCTTTCAACCTTAGCGCGGCAGTAATCAGCATTTTGCTACTGGTTGAATTATCAGCCTGGGTAAATATATGTGAAAAATACTTTTGCTTCAAAACGCCAGCTCCACCAGTGCTTTGGATTTATAACAAACCAAATGATCTTCTCTCTATATGCGGAGAGCACCGGTGGTATTACTAGTTACTGTTTGGAATCTTGCAACAAAACCTTTAAATTTATCGTACAGTCATAGTCATACACAGTTGACAAAAAAAATGCCTAGTCCTTATGTCTGCGAGCCTTCGAGAGCTCGATGGACTTCTTAATATTGAAGCCATCAGAAAGGATCATCTGGGTCTCCTCGAGACCCAGGTTGGCAAGTTCGGGGAATGTGAAGTACAGGAAGATCCAGGAGACGAGCGAAATCGCAGCAAAAAATGCAAAAGTGCCTGGCGGTGTGATGTTTTTCATCATTGTGAGAAAGGTAGCGGCAACCGTAAGCGAACCCGCCCAGTTGGTGCAACAAGCAAAGGATGAGCCGAGACCACGTACAGACATGGGAAACACCTCAGACTGCTGCCACGGAATAGCACCACAACCGACTGCAAAGAAGGCAACAAATAAGATCATGAACACAATAACTGCATCACCCCACTGCTTCTTCTGAGGACCATGAGCAGAGGCATTGTTGCCATCAAACACAATGTCAAGGAAATGGAACGCAATAGCATTCAACACGAAAGAGACAGTCATACCAGCCAGTGACCAAAGCATGAGCTTGCGACGCCCGACACGGTCAACCAGGAAGTACACAACAACGGTAAAGACAAAGTTCGTACCGGCAACAACAATCGAGACAGCAGTTGAGTTGGAGAATCCGACAATTTGGAAAATAGTTGCAGAGAAGTACATCAGTGAGTTGAAGCCGGTAAACTGATTAATACCTTGGCCACCACACACAATAATAAGGCCACGAAAGTTTGAGGGAACGGTATGCAACTCCTTGAGCTTAAGGAAGAAGCGCCTGAACATCGAGTATCCTTCATATGGATCGCGAGTCGAGTCCACAAGCTCAGCAACCTTGATTGCAATCGTATCATCAGAAGCTCCGTTATGGGTCCGCTTAAGCGCTCTAGTGGCTTCGTTGATTCGGCCCTTTTGGACAAGAAATCGGGGCGAATCGGGGAGCGGGATAAGCAACAGCAGCTGAGCCAGACACGGAATAAGTGAAATACCAATGAGAATGCGCCAACCATTGTGAACATGTTCTAGTCCAGCTCCAATTGCATAGGCAAATAGCTGCGCACCTGTTCGAATAATTGATGAAATTGTAACAAGACGACCACGCCATCTGGGCGGGGCCAGCTCGGTAATAAAGAGCGGAGCAATGACAGAGCCTATACCAACGCCCCATCCCATGACAAAACGGCCCGCAATCATAGTCCAAACCGAATGGGCTGCCAGCTGAACAATGGCACCTACCATAAGGAAGATATTGGCGCCCATGGAGGTGTATTTACGGCCTAAGTTATCCGCAAGCGGGGAGGTAATTGCAGCTCCGCACAGTGCACCGAGAGACGTAGCTGACGTAATGAGCTCATCCTGGCCATACGACAATTCAGTCCCGAGATCGGTTCCGATCGACACGAGAGCCGCTGAAATATAGCCCGTGTCGAATCCAAACATGAAATGTGAGACCGACGAGACAGTAGTCAGCAGCAACAGGAATGGTGACGGCTTGGAATCATGAAACTCCTGCTCATCTCCGTAGAGATCAGACTTGCCGTGCACATCAAGGGCCGGGCTCGCCCGCTCAACGTGTTCTTCAACTGTACCGACTTCTTTTGACATCTGTAGTTAGAGCCGTGCTCAACAAATTAACCCCCACCAGCCGATCTGCAGGGCCCACAGGGTCGAGGGGTAGGAACAACCAAATGAGAAAATTTCCCGAAACGGCAACCAAATAGTGGTAAAAGCCAGTGCAGCGGATGCCATCCATCGTCGGCCAACGCGTACCATGAAAACTTGTTTGCAGCGGAGCAGAGTGCCGGCAAAACTCTACCAGTTCAAATCAAGAATCTCAGGCTGCGAGCGCCGTGTCATAACGTTTGCAACAACACAGAAATGTGAACCAATAATCCAGGACCACATGCCGGCGACTAGTGAAAAAAGAAGCTATCCCAGACGGATACAAATAACCACAACTAGAATATAAGGTGTCCATGTGTCAACAATAGACTCAGTTCCCCACCGCCCCCGATCCATCGTCACCGTAACACAACTGTTAGGCGTTCATCGCACTTACCGTTTGCAGCCAAGTTTGTCGAGATCTGTCCTACAAGTGTCCTCACCTTTATACGATCCAGTCACAGCCCTTACCACTGCGGCGTTCTGTGGGCCGGAACCCGCGCCCGGACAAGTAATTACCGGAGTCTATGGCAAGACCCTGCTCGTAGGACCGGAGAAATAGTCCGAGAGGTGGAAAGTGCGGACATTTGGTGTAGGGA
The DNA here is from genome assembly GCA_030570855.1 of Tardiomyces digboiensis. Taxonomy (NCBI): domain Eukaryota; kingdom Fungi; phylum Ascomycota; class Dipodascomycetes; order Dipodascales; family Trichomonascaceae; genus Tardiomyces; species Tardiomyces digboiensis. Next base: position 37,975 of record JAJLWU010000008.1, on the reverse strand, counting down.
ATTCTGAAGATGTATTGGACACTGCGTAGCTTGTCAGAGGCACGATGGTGCGTATGGCTGTGGAAATTTCCAGAAAAAATACAATGCTACGTGCACGGCGACCACGGATTAATGACAGACATCGTCGTAGAGGTCTCACAAAAATACTATATGTGCGTTTGCTAGGAGTGATTGTTGCAGTCTTAGCGCCATTTGTGCCACGACAAAATACTTGTTCACTGCCAGGTTGCCGTGGGCAAGGTAAAAGGCGGGGTTATGCGGGGTATCAATGCAGATCTCTGAGTTTCGGCGTTTTTCTCCGGGACCTTACACGAACTGTTTTACCCCACACTTTTGTGTGTACTGATTGACCACCGACTGACATGGGGGTGCCCACTTGTTCTTTCCCTGCCACACGTCACCCCGCACATCCTGACATCCTGGGACAGCTTGCGACTCAAAAAGCGCTGCTTGAACAGAGCATCTAGCGAATAGTGAGTAGAAGGCTGTTTGATGGGTGATTGTAGTTGGCGTGCTATTTGAAACACGTCTTTGCCTTTCGTACAGCTAAGCACAAAAACCAGGTCGTACGAGCAGAGTGGTAAAGTACGCGCCTCACCCGGCGTGAAGATACCCCATGCTGAATCTATGACATGGCGGGGCGGGGAAGTGTATACTCATCAGAATGAAGGGTCTAATACGACTATACCGTCAGAGCGTCAGCAATCCGATCGGAAGTCAGCTCCGAATATATACACCACCAGCCCTACGGTGTTTGTGCCAGAGGGGGAACCTGGAGAATCCATTTTAAGAAATTTGCCACGAATCAGTGGGATAGTATCATGATTAAGTCACATCAAGGGCCCCATCTCATGCTACTAAAGCACGGGTCAAGGTGCGTAACCGGGCGATCGCCGGGATCCAACGGCGCGGGAGGGAGGGGGTCAATATGGCCCCACGCACTGAGAGCTTCTTGGATCAGTTGAGGCACCAGCGTACGTATTCATACTATGCTAGGCAGCGTCTGTGAGTTTGATCGTCACTTTCACGGCTTATCAAGCGATTTCCCGAATAGTGGAGTACTCGCAACCATGATCATGTAAAGTCAGTACGAATTAGGACTGAATTCCTGGAATACCAATTCACGCAAGCCACGCGCTCTACGTCAACTAGCTCAACTGAAGGTCTTTCAAAGCACGGTACTCACACTGGCACGTTTTGAGGCTGAAGTTGACCCTGGAACATTGCCGCCACTATCGGCGAAGCCAGCACTCGACATCAAGCAAGCAGCATCACCTGTTATTCGTCTACGCAACTCACATTAAAGATTATAGCCTCATGCACCACTGTGAGTTCGCTAACTGTGCTTTTAAGAAGAGGGACAGAAAGCTAATTTAAAAGGACAGATTTTGGGGCCGCTATTTTTACATCGGGCCGTCTTTGCTATACCGCCCCATCCAGTGAGTAGCCGTATTCGACGATTCACAATATTTAGCTAACTATTAGGAACTGATGCCGCGTATTGAGTCGAAGTGGGCTCGGGCCCCGTCACTATCAAAGAGTGCTCTGATGGATGAGCCTCCACCACGACAGCCAAGCAAGGCGGTGATTCACGATGGATTGTCCGCGGGCATGGAAAACATGACCGTTTCAAGTGACCGGCCCCGCGGACATAAAAAAGGTGGGTTGTTGACAATGGACGACACCAAGACATCGATATCAAAGAGCGCCAACGTCGTGGCACCTCAGGCGTGTCATGGGTCATCCAGTACTGCGTCTGATTCGACTGAAAGTACCCCGAAACCGATTCTGCGGGAATCTAAATGGTCCAAGACCGGGGAAGTTAATCGATCGGAACCGGCATCTCCAGGTGCGAAGGAAAGTAAGCAAAGACGCAGGAAGTCTCATGGCTCGTCTCCGAGTAAAGATCGGTCAAGAGGGACTACTGACCACTCTATTAGCGGGGATCACACATCTGAAATGCCGTCGCTTGCAAGTCGATTTAGCCGCCGTTCTGAGTCAAGCACATCGAGACGCAAGTCGTCTTTGGAAGTGGGTGACAACCACTCTGAACCTCCTCGCGGGCCCGCATCTGAAACAACCTCGTCTGAGTCTCCTAAAGAGCGGCAACGCATCGGTCCTGCTCGACAACGGCGAACATCAAGTTCGGAGAAATCACCACCAACTGAACCTGCAGCGGACAGATTTCGACATGACCACCAAGTGCATGGCCGCAAAAGCGGTCTTAGCAACACCCATGACCATCACATTCACGGAGCCCGTAGTGGCGAAGAGGAGCGTGAACGCCGCCGACGCATTGAAGATGAGCGCGAAAAGAATCGCGTTAGAAAGCTTCATGGCCCAGTTCCGGAATGGCGTCAACCTGATTCTACCGAGTCAACGCCAAAGACAAAGTCTTTGCCCGAGCGACATGTGCGGCCAGCTCCTGTCGCAAAGAGCAGGGCCCCTGCTCCTGGAAAGCTTGCTGCTAGTCCTCCTCGACAGATAGATCTGAAAGCATTTGAAGAACAGGTTGCAGCCTTGCAGACAGGAAGTATTGATTGGGCAGACATTGATGACGAGTAATCTTTACCAGCACGTGCTTCGGACGTAATATAGCCAGCAATTTTAGACTTTTAATTGACATTCTGGTTCAACTTAACTTGTTCTATTGGGGGAGTCAACGCAGCTCATTCACGCCGAGCGCGCAATCTAGCTACCATCGCGACCACCGAGAGCCTGTGCTGCCTTCTTTGTGTTTCCTAACATGAGTCCAATATTGCATTATGATACCACTTGCTTGAGAAGAGGCTACTTAGAAGCGTCACGTTGTCTGCCAGTGAAAGCCGAACTCGCATAGTCACTGCCTTAGGCGGGTGTAATATTTTGGCACTCAGAACTGTGGAAAAGCGCGCCAACATATCCCCGTTGGATTTATTAGAAGGCTTTGAGCCCGTTATGCGACGTGAAACTGGATAAGGGGAGTGCATATATGCAAAAAAGATGCAGTACTACCTGTTCGCGCATGGTCACCCACTGCACTACTGAGTGTAGCTGTAAGATGGTTGACTAGGACTGATCGGACGGGAAGTCGTCTTTTCACCTTCATATGACCGCATCTGAAATTTTCAAACTAAATGTCAATAATATCAGTACAATATCAGTACAATATCAGTACAATATCAGTACAATATCAGTACAATATCAGTACACATGGCCATATTCGCAGAGGTTTGAGAAACAGTTCTCTATTCAATGCGACACTAAAGCTTTCTGTTGTGAAAGATAATTCGGATACGAATCCAAGCTGGCCCGTAGAATCCATCAGTGCCTGACTCGAATCTCGGGAATCTCAACGGCGGTGCACTGTGCGCTATGCAGGGTCACGCACAAGCTGTTTCACAAGATGACTCAACTTCAGGAGGCATGCATCCCCGTTCACCTATTAAAGTATGGCCATTGAGAGGCTGGGTATCGGCGTCGAGCAGCTCGCTCTAAATTTTTGGTAATGTCACTCTGCAGCCTCTACGAGCAGTTTCGAAGCAATCCAAGGGCCGCTTGGCTGGCTGCCGATGCCAGCATTGCGTATATTTCCAGTGGAAAAGTACTCAGGGGCCCACAAAAGATCTTGGAGCATCTGGCAACAGACAGACATGAAATCAAACGACACGAGTCGATAATCGCCTTGCACGAGACAGCGTCCAGCATAGTACTGGAAATCGACACTGAGGTAGAATTTTCAGAGGGTCCGGGTCAGTTTCTACCCGGGATGTCGTTCAACCTCATTGCGGGTTGCAAAGCTAACCTGTACGTGATCCATATTGTTGCCTTTGAGGATAGGTGTATCAAGGCAGTAAAAATAGTATGGGACCAAGCAACCCTTCTCAAGCAGATCGAAGTAATTGGCTGGAGGGGAAACGCGTGGCCAATCACCCCAGGAGTCGTTCAGAGTGGGACTGCTAGCCAGGTTCTGCAAGGCACAACGAGCTCAGCAGACTCAGAATCCCAGTCTGCTAAATCACTGGTACGACACGACGAGCTTACTCCGGCAATTAGGTCATGGCCAAAACCATTCAACATTTACGAAAATACTGCTATGGATCCCGTACCGGTTGGGGCCAATTTGACAATCCAGGAGCCACCTGCTTCTCCACATCGACCGCCACTTCGAACAATTGTAGACCTGGTGTCAGGCACAGGTATGAATGTCGCATCTGTGCTGCGACGTCCAGCATCTTCATAGTAATTGGAGTAGAATTCTGTTACGCTCCGATACGTTTTGCAGGGCTGGCCCCCTGCATGGACCAAAAAAAGACAAAACTGAAAAAAGAGAGATAAAATGGTCACATACGCTAAATGGCAATGACGGCGCCCGCACACATTTGGTGGCCAACTCGCAATTGGGCTTGTGGACGCTATGAGATGGCTGAGGTGCCGCAGTCAAATATATGCGATTAGACACGCTCAGTTACTGGGATCCCGCCCTGTTCAAATCCAGCCAGTGGCTGGCTGCCGATACTTTGTGAATGTCGGCAAGAACCATCCACGGCCAAGTGTTGGGGCTTACTTGTCTCCGAAGGAATCATGGGCGCCGTCATTTAAGCAATCATTGGCGCTGCTAGGTTTTGCATTGACGGGCGTTTCGACCTGGGTTGCGTACAAGGTTGGATACAGAAACGAAACCGTATTCCTTCCGCTATGGCTGTCGCCACGCCGGCGCAATCCGTTCAAATCTGAACTAGATACAGAGCAGTTCATTGGTAAGTTATAGCTGTGTGCTTGTATGCTGTAGCGTTTTATGGGGTAATATCACGAGCAGCGAGTCTCAGATCCCTGCAAGCAATGAACACAAGGCTGATGAACAGTGGTTTAAGATACCCATGGAGCATATATATACATTATCTCACATCAGGTCAGGTTAAAGAAAAACTGCAGGATCGGCTTGGAATAGACGAGGTAGTCAACCAAGTTTTAGGCGTACCCATACAAATACCGGGACACGAAGACGACAAGTTTGAAATATTCCTGTAAGTTTGGAACACACCTGCAAATTCAACAAGATGATTAACTCCCAAGGCTGGCACCTGGCTCAGGAATCACCGGAATAATGATTGAGCCGAATTGGCGCTGGAGGCTAACTTCGAGACCATTCACGTCACCAGATTCAGGAATTGACAGGCTCCTGCAACCATTCAGTCCTGGGGAAGCAGATTCTGAGGATGCTGCTGCCGCTCCTGGAGATAGAAAGCCCGCGTTCTTTAATATAGTGCTGGATGGTAAGGTTAACGTTGAGTCGCGGGCAAATGGAGGTGTCTATCATCCTGCGTCGAGTGGAATAATTGAGTTCAGAGCAATTCGCAGCCTCAACCACCCCAACACTCCTCCGACATTTGTTAACACGACTCTAACTTACGAAGACAAGCAATCGCATGAAACAAAAGTGCAGCGTCTCTGGTAGCACGCAAATCACCCTCTATGTAATTAACGAAACACAATCTCATTTTTATGCTCTTGTATTAACCTAGACTAGTTTGCACCATACATCACCACAATCTCATGGCAGTACGTTCGTTGACAGTCATTCGTATTTTTCAATTGAAATACGTCATTGCCAGGTAATACTGCAAAATTCGGATTTCCGATTACGTTCCGTCCAAAAACTATAGAAGTGCGATCGAGCCTTTTAAGAAGCTTGCATTGGAGACAGCACTTTACTTTGTTGCGCCGCTCGTGCATTATGTACCCCTGTGCCGTGCAGCACGTGAGATTCGACGATTTCCGCGCATTATCATTCAACTCAGAGTGAGCTGCTGCAAATTACAGCAGAGAGTTAATTAAAAGCTTTGAATTCTGTGCATTCAATAGCACTGGAGCACGTAGCTGCCCTCCACATACAATGGAATAACGCTGTTTTTACTGTTCTTTGAACTCCGTTTGTGAGCGCAACCACGATGTCTCCACACCTGCACGTGAGAGCACCATCAATGGCTCTAAGATTGCGCAAGCTTCTATCATTTAATTGCTCCAATAGGGTCGGCCTCCGAGGTACTTGTGCTAAGAGCCAATGCGGGGAACACATGTGCTTAACGCTTTAGCAGCCACTCTCCGCCACGTCCACCTGTGTATTTTGAGGCTGTCGCCACTCTTTCAAATAAACGCTTACCAACGTTTAATTAGCAAAAACGAAAAGAATGCGCTCGTGGAGCGATTTAACAGCTTGGAGAAGTATTTTACAAGATAGAGGTATCAATGGTAGTCGAACACAAAGCCAGTCTCCACGACAGTCAACTTGCAACCGAGACGCAAAACAATTACTCAGCACGTCGTCATGGGACAACGAACTTGCGACAGGCTGCAAGATATATCCAACAATGGAGCCCTGACATTATCTCCGCCAGCAAGAGCACAACGAGTGTAACATTTACAATTAGCAATGAGCCAGCGTCCACAAACGGCAACAGTCAAATAAGTAAAGTTGTAGCTCGGTCACATTGCCTGACAGAAGAATATACACCATAGACTAGATGACACACGGACTCGTAAGATACCATGCATAGCGAGAAACTCATGCTGACGAAACCGATTTGATAAGCCGAGCCACGTACCAGGCAGGCTGTATGACCAAACAGAAAACCAGATTTGAATGAACGCTATTCACAAAGAAAATCATCCCTCTGTCGCATGTTGACACTCCGCCGGTATGGCTCTGATCTTCGGACACCGACATGTAGTCAGAGATCATAGCAAGCACGCCATATGGTGATGATACTTGTACCAGACCCCGACTACCAATATTTAAGCCCGCAAATCCTTTGATGATTCTCCCCACTATCTCTTGAATTTCAGGAATCCGACAACATAATGGCACCCACAGTGGCAGAGACTCCCAAGTACGTTCTTCTTGACTACGCAAAGTTCAAGAGACCCGAGAAAATATACGAAGGGGCTTCTCCGTACGCCGAAAAGCATAAGGAAGGACCATCGTTCAAGAGCTTTCCTGAGCCTCTGCGTGCTTCCGGAAAACTTGACTCCAAGTATAGGTTCAAGGAGAGCACTCCAGTTATTGGCCGCGAGTATCCAGAAGCTCAACTCAGCGACATTCTACAGGATGACGAGCTACTCAGAGACTTGGCTATTACCATTTCGGAGCGAGGTGTCGTCTTTTTCCGTAATCAGGACATCACAACCGAACAACAGAAGATTCTTGCCGACAAGCTTGGTCGAGTAGCTGGAAAACCCGAGACTTCGACTCTCCACATTCATCCCACTGCTCCTGCCGGTGGCTTCCTTGACGAGGACGGCAATATTGATCCCCAGGTGTCGATAATCAACTCAAAGTTGGCCAAAGAGTTGTACAAGAAGCGCTTCCTGAAGTCCAAGCCTGCCCGTGACTGGCACTCGGACATCACTTTTGAGCCTGTTCCGGCGGACTACTCGATTCTGCGCATTGTCGAAACTCCTGCCTCGGGGGGCGATACACTGTGGGCTTCGGGTTATGGTTTGTATGACGCTCTGTCGCCAACCCTGCAAAAGTTGCTCGAGAGCCTTACTGGAAGTTACACACAACCAGGATTTAAGGCGGCTGCTGAAGGTAGGTATGATATCTTCACTGGGCCACGCGGTGCTCCGGAAAACGTTGGCGACGACCTGACCGCCAAACATCCCGTGGTTCGAACGAACCCTGTGACTGGATGGAAATCTATTTTCGCGCTTGGTGGCCACTTTACTGAGTTTAACGAGCTCACTCCTGATGAAAGCTCGTGGCTCACTGAGCTCTTGAGTCGCACTCTGCTTGGTAGTCCGGAGATCCAAGTCCGCTTCTCATGGGGTAAGAATGACGTTGCTATCTGGGACAACCGATCCACATACCATTCCGCTATTCGTGATGTTTTTATCACCGATGCCCTTCGCACCGGTGTTCGTACTGTTGGAATTGGTGAACGTCCTTTCTTTGATCCCAGTTCGGTTTCACGCACTGCTTACCTTCGTGAGCAGGGTGTGCTTCCAAAGGACCTCGATAACCTCCATATCTAACGTGGCACGTTAAATCGATTACTAAATATATTTTTTGTTATCTCCGCAACCAGTAGAGACCGCTATATGGAAGGGTCGTAGCCCGCAGCATGAAATAAGAAGCCAATGCATTTATTACGTGAGAGCCGACAATCCAGTGCCGGATGAAACCAAATCCGCACTTTGAACATCATAAAACCTTTATAGGAACAAAAGCAACAATACTGAAATGTGTGTCCTTTATAAATCTCAAACACCAGTGCCTACTTCCTTATCAACTTCAATGATATAAGGAAAGTCGGGATCCACCTGCTCTGTCTCAAAAGCGCTGATAACATTGGCAGGCGCCGTGACAGCAAATCCCTTGATCACAGTGTTGTATTCATAAGTGATGCGAGCACCCAACTCCTTCAGCTTGCGCTCTGCCATACGAATTACACGATCCGGCGTCGCAAGACCTTTCTCGAAAATAACCAAGTATTTCGTGACACCGGATGATTCGCTTAAGTCTCTCTGAGGAAGTGCGGCGCTCGCCACAGCTGTTGTAGTAGCAGCGAGTGCAACCAAAATCGTGGCTAACTTCATTTGCGCGCTCTGTTAGCAACGAAGCTCTTTCATGCACTGCTTTTAAACGTCCCAGCCGGCCATACCCTATGTTACCGAGAGGGGAAATGTAATATGGCGATGGTCACGTGCGTGTCAGGTAACGCGACCGTTGAAGAAGCGACTTGTTGCACAAGGCAGTTTCACGAGTCTATAAGTCTCTTGAATGCATTGTGCGAGCGTTTGATCGCAATATTTAAGTACAATGAGACCTGCTGTAATTTTGGATACCAGCCGTAGTGGCATCTAAGGCTCACGTATGTTCCTCTGACTTTGGCCAAAAGTCCGCTGTGGGACGTAGCGCTTGAATTGGACTTGAATGCGTGTGCGTACACTGAGTTTGGACATGATAAGCCGCCCAAGTGCACCATCGTGACCGGCCACGTTGGTGATAGAACTCTTGTGAACTTGGCCCATCAACTTTAGAATTCAAGCTGTGCTGCAACGGCGTGTCTACATGTACAACTTTAGTTTAAATAACCGCCGTTTCTTGATATTAGAGATAGGCGCGAGGCACCTACCGGTGCCTGTGAAAATTGCGGTCGTGAGTAGGTTACAATGGCTCTTGCGATGGCCCCATGAACGGCTTACTGGATACAGCTCTACTAACGGCCAGAGTATGCTGTCATATGAGATTCTTATGGCCACTGGTGCAAGGGGAATTTTACACCCTACATTGCGTCGACTTTCAGAATATTTACTACTGTTTTTGTGGCCGCATGTCAAAAGCTAATTTATATATCGAACGATGGGGCGATTAAATAATAGCTGCAGAACCCAGGATTGGGAGAGTGATGTCAAGTTCGCAGGAACATGGCACAGGGATCCCAATATCGAGTGAATCGCGAGTAGCGAGCCCAGACGAAGTCGTACGATATCGTATCTGGCTCATCGACACGCGCCAGCCACGGGAATGAGCAACCTAGGAGGCTGAGCATGCAGTAGTGGTGCGCACTTTGGTGCAGGGACCGATAGATATCACGGCGAATCTGTCTTATCTCAACAAGTGTTTATCGGTTCTAGTTGACAGTATTATCCTTGCTTTCCATTTAAGGTTTGGTGGAATCCAGAATAGGCAGTCGCCTGTTGCAGTTTGCACCGAATCCGGAGTTTAAGCTAAGCAGGGGGACACTAAGACAAAATCACGCAAGCGACGGCGATTCCTAACTGCTAAAGCCGAGATCGGGATTTCTGCTCCGTGACAAAGATGTATTCCATCTTTTCAGTGGATGCCGGCACTGCCTACGATGCGGGTACTAAAAACAGTCACGCACCCCCGACCGTGACCTCATGCAGCCCCTGCAGCTAGGGCAGCAACCGGTCCCAATTCGGAAGAGTTCTGGGGCACGTTTTGTGGGCTGCGTGCGACGAGTCCGCCAATACAAAGGGTCTTGGAAATGCAATTTTCGGTATGTTTACACAAGATTAACTTGAATCCGCACGCTACATTTAAACTCGTCAAAGTCTCTATCGGGCTATGGGTCTTGCTCGATCGATGGGAGTGAGCCGCTTAGACTATTCTAAATGCCATCGCCCTAACAAGGGCAATCGGTACTCGGTTTCTCCCTTCCTTCTTGAATCATAGCAGTTCATTCTCCAATTGTCTCAGATCCTTAGTTCAAGTATGGAGACACATGCCAGCGCATGATCTGCGGCATAGAACCTTTGTTCGGAAAGAGACGCCCAGCCACTCCATTTAGCATCCAGTTCCAGTCGTGGGCCTTGTATAGTGCTAAGGCTTGTATCTGAAGGATCCTTGGCTCGATACTCCAAACATTCGTCTATATCCCCTGTAGTATATTTTGTATATTTTATCACCTCTGACTCGACACGCTGGCACCTGCCTGATGCCCTAGCCGCCCATCATATAAAATGAACGCCGCCCTCGACAAACGTAACCACACGCGTCGTGGTAAGTTTTAAAAGCCATATCCAGTTCCCGGACTGCACAGCGGCCAGCCACAGGCCACTGTATGCTCTTACATCGACTATTTGTGCCATTTAAAATTCAAAGCCCCCGACACAATCTAGCTAAATGCCACCCAAGTCAACTAACCACAGGCTGCAGCTCCGAGACTATTTCAACTTCTATCTGGGGACACCGACGCATACCTAACCCAGACGACTTCCCGATTGGGGAGAGGGGCATGAATTGAGTGAAAAACTGCTTTTGTGTGGAATCACCGAGTGCGTGAGATACCCCTGAAACAAGTGGCCATTGGCAGGGCGCGACACGAGGACGCTGCTTGACCACTAAGACCCTTGTGGACCCATTCCACCTTGCCAGATTATTGTTGGACTCTCACGACGCTAGAGTCACCGTTGTCTTCGCACAGCACGACCTGGTTGCGGCGCACACCTGGGAACAGCATAGCATACACCGCCTAACATCGTTCCGACTATATTGTCGATTGGCTAGCACAGAAACTAGCGATATTACAACAGATACGCGTCAACTAAAGTGTCGCAGCGCATTTGGTCGAGGCGCAATGGATCTCAAGGATCTTATAACGAGGTACGTGCTGTTTTTTTGTGTCGGAGATAGAAGCTGCTTTATGAATGCGTTGTAATTATACGTGGGTCGGGCTGTTTATATACGCTTATGGTGGCGCTGTGCTTGGTGGATTACTCTACTGAGGTTCTGTATCAAAGGCCGTGACATGTACTGTCGGCGCGTTCACGTGGGTCCCCTGCTGGCGGAGCGTGCACATACTTTGTTAGCGTGGCCGCGAGGATGCGCCTGAGGAAGATTTCTCGAGGACGTCACGTGGAAACGCTGATTGCTAGATTTCTTAATTTTCACTGTTCGAGTTTGTGGTTTGCAGTATCCCGAGAGGGCTGTTAGCAGTGGTTGCGCTCGCGGGACTAACAAGGACTATTTGCTCAGCTTCACTACCATTGAATACATAGTTGAGAGCAAGATCAAACCTTATCTAGCGTTTACGATATTAACCGCAGCAAGTCACAGGACAAGGAGCCAAAGGACGAAGGACCCGCCCATGTCAGAACGCCACGACCGCTACCTTCGCCAGCACAGAGCCCAACTTTGCCGCCTGAGAATTCGCCATCCGACGCTGAGACTCCTACTAGTGTTGCAGGAGCTCCAATAACTGCGCCACCAGTCGGGTCAGCAAGCGGGCCAAACGGCATAGCAATAGCCGATCCAGAGTCCACGCCATCTATCAACCCCGACATTCGCGCACCGACCGCCATCAATGCAGCTATATCGGCTTCGCACAAGAGACAGCTTTCAACCATTGTTGATCCTGAACCTAAAAAGGTCAACGTCAGTGCTGAGCGAGGTGGCGGCTGGGATGCAAGTTCGCAGTCTGCAGATGAATCTGGAGATATTAGCACACCGTCGTCAAGTTCAACTAGCTTGCGACCTGTTACTGCCGGGCCCCATGGCTCCTCATATTCGTTTCCGCCTGACATCAAGAACGATGCGGCAGGTGGCATCGTGCCCATGACCGTATCGTCAACTTCCTCGACTTCACGTCGACATGCACATATATTATCAGAGCAACGGCGACGCGAAAACATCAATGGTGGATTTGCAATGCTGAAAGCGGCTGTCCCGGGCTGCCGAGGTACCCAGGACTCCAAGGCAACGGTGTTACGCAAAGCTGCAGAGTACATTGCTCAACTAGAACAGGAAGTTGAACATCTGCGATATAACACCGCAGTTGGAGAGCTCCAACAGCTCCATGTATCACCCCAGCATCACAGCCCCTATTCACGATATCCTCCAATGCACCAACGACCCCCTCCCCCGCTTCCCCCGCCTTCAACCACCAGCCATTATGCTCCACCGCCCCCGTCGGCAACACCCCCGCCACCTCACCACCCCCATGGTGGCCGCTACGGATCGTACGGTGGAGGCTATACGCATGCTGCTCCGATACCACGCCCCACCTCGACGCCTCCAGTGACGTCCATGTATAGCCGTCATTCTTCTATCCACGACAAGATTCTCGGCCCTCCTCCACCGGCGTCGTCCCTTAATAGCCGGTACCAAAGTACCTCGCCATCGCGTACTTCGTTTTGGCCTCGACAATAATCTCGCCTCGCCTGCTTTTCTTCATTTGCCATGCTCTGCTGCCTAATTTCAAACTATCGTATCCCACACCACCCTGTCACGAATTTCTTCTCCCGTCCTAACAATCGCCAAAAGTTTCTTGTGTCTGCGGCCAGACACAAACTTCTAATTGCATATTTATTCCTCTCGGTACCTCTTTTCAAACGTCATCACCACCGACGACCATCTCATTAAGCGTCAATTTGCGGGCGCTGAATGGCTCGTTTCTTCCTCCCCTGGTCATTCAATGTTGTTTGGGCTCGGACTTGTCTAAAATTTAATCGACATATTTAATTGATATTTTAATGTTGTGTGGGATAGTAGTAACGCTCTCTAATTGCGGAGATTTGCGTGGCTCAGTCTGGTTCGTTGCTGGCTGGCCCCCCCCCCCTGCCTGGAAAGCACGTGCACTGCAGTGTATCAGCCTTGCGATATGGATCACCACTACAGTTGGAAAGATTCAAGCCTAAACGTTATTTCACAAGGCCCGCGAAAGAATGCCTCGAAATACTTTAGCACGTGGAGAAGGCGCTACTGTAAGGGGCAGCGGGAAGTATAGTCCTCTGTTTGGTGGAGGCTTTATGGACAAGTTGGCAGACCGCAAGGCCATAACTCTGGCAATCTCGGCACTGGTGGCAGTGGTGCTATGCTTCCTGGGAGTCAAATGGGTACAAATTGGGAGGAAACGGTCGTGGATGGCCTGGGATCTTGACTTTAGTGGTTCTTCTCCAATTGTGGACGTGAAGATAGAGAAATGCGCCCACGAAGACGGATGCTCTGTTCGCGGGTACAGGCAGCTACCCAAGAACTTATACATGCTCGGTGACGATAAGAATAATTTTGCATATCTTTATGTAAAGTACGGCGACACCGCAACTGCCAAGAATGTTCTTTCGATGTAGCAGTGGGAGACGCGCTTCACCAGGGGATGGGTGGACAAAGGTTGGCGACAGTAACTTGTGGGCTCGCTATGGAACAGAATCGCCTGAAAACCTCATAACTGCTGTGGACGTTCTGTTTGGCGATCATTCTGCGGATCCGCGTGTAAACTGGAATTTGTTGGATAGGAAAATTAATTTAGGGGATAATGAACTGGAAGCGCGGCGATCATTCCGCAAGGGCCCTCTAGTCACACCAGATAAGCCGACGCTAAAGATACAGCCTGATGGCACTTTCCTTATACTCCAGGTGGCTGACATACACTTTTCAACCGGCTGGGGTGAATGCCGAAATGCCTATCCAACCAATTACGGAGGACCCCAATGCCATGCCGAGTAAGTATATCACTCACTGAGCAAATGCGTCATCTCTCGAACCCCATCGAGTGTGAGGAATCTTTTACTTTGTATGATAAGGTGTGAGATTACATGGCACTAATGGTAGTGATTTGAGCCTTGAGTTTGTGAACCGGACACTGGACGAGCTCAAACCCGATTTGGCGGTTTTGTCCGGAGACAATATACACGGTCCAACGAGCCCAGACCAAGAAACGGCGTATCTTAAACTATTGTCTCTGTTTAGCACCAAAAAAACAGCCGTTTGCAATAGTATTTGGCAATCACGATGACGAAGGGCATCTTGATCGGCAGAGACTATGGATCTGATCGTCACTATACCTTACAACCTTGCGACCCATGGCCCAGCATCGGCGGAAGGGGTGGGTAACTATGTACTAGAAGCTCTTTCTGATCACGGCCACCCGCCAGTTAATGTTTGGTTTCTGGACAGCCACGCCTATGTTGATGATGAGCAAACGAAAGAAGACTGGATTCGCGAGGGGCAGCTTAAGTTTATCGAAGAAGAGGGACTGAAACGACAAAGTGCATATAATGGGGTCTCTCCTGTTGCGATGTCATTCCAGCATATACCTCTCCCAGAGTACCACAACTACAAGACGGAGAACTATTTGGGGCTTTACCAGGAAGGGCCAGGTGCTCCAAAGTATAACTCTGGCGCTCGTGATTTACTAACTCGCGCAGGCGTTCGGGTTGTTAGTGTTGGTCATGATCACTTGAACGACTTTTGCATGCTCAACGAGAACGCCAGTGGTCAGATTTATCTGTGTTATGGGGGTGTAGGGGGTGTTGGCGGCTACGCCGGGCATGGCTTTATTCGCCGCCTTCGTGCCTACGATATAAATACTGCGGTAAACTCTATTTCCACTTTTAAAGTCCGGAGAGATGGCGGGCCGTCTTACACTCAGCAACTGTACACGAATGGCGAGTTTGTTCCTCCGCCAGAATAGTCACAGAGATGCACTCGATTCATATTAAAGTGTCAGATAAGCTATGCTATAATGCTAGATACAAGGGTCCAGAACAAACACGAGAAACAGGCTATGCTGGAGAAGTGGATCGAGGATATTTACAAAGCTGCTCCTGGATCTCTAACAAAACTCTTTTGGCCGTCTCATCAATGTCCAAGTCTTTTGGAATGTCAATGCTGGTTGGAGTAATAGTAACGAGCGTCTCAGGCGCATCTCTCTGAATGGCCGAGTGTGGACGCTCCGGTTTAGTCTCGTCACTGCTAGCGCTATTGGAACGAGGACGAGACCACGGCAGCCGATAGCCAGTGGGCTCTTGAGACCACCACGCAAGAGGATACACATCGATGATGTTGTCAAAGATGCAGGCTGTAGGTATAATAATGCAGAAAATGACTATTTGGACCACCAAATAGAACCACCCTAGGTGACGGATAGCATCGTCTGTTGCGGCGATATATGCAGAAGCACCAGCTGGTGGATGCACCGTGTTTGTGACAGACATGACAACGCTCGAGATGGCTGTAGCCAATGACCCGGCAAGGTATAGGTAATTCTCCATTGCCGGGTTGAGCATAAACAGCTTGGTCACAATAATGCCAATCAATGTACTTAGAAGTGTCCCCAGATATACATTTCTGGGCTGCGCTAGAGGTGCCCTGACGGCATTGAAGATCAGAATCGACCCAGCAGCCTGTTGTCAGTTCAGTTCATGATTTAGGCTCACAGCCAGTTGTACTTACCCATGATGGTACGAGAGCGGGTGTACCTCTCTCAACAAACACCTGACTGTATTTCAAACAAAGAGCAGGAAGAGTCAGGCCCGCAAATGTGCTGACAAGCACAATAAAGTTGCGGATCACATCGGGTCGAGGCACAAGGCGTGATTTCCTGTATCCTAGGAAGTAAGATAATGGAAACGGCAACTTTGGCACTATGCTCGCTGGTATAAAACCGTTGACATAAGGATCTATTGTCCAACCCATTGCTTTGCCCGAGCTTTTTTTTTTTCTGATCTCAACCGTCGAGGGTCGAAATTAAAAGGTCCCCTCCCCAGCAATGACTTAATCAGCCGCATCTGTCGGATATGCACACTTTTGTTCCGGCCCAGCCGTGTGGCTCGTCGCAGACCTGAAAAGTCAGTGAGCAGCAAGTTTTAGTTTGTTGGCGCTGTGGTGAATGAGCGTGTATATTGAATAAGGAAAACTATCTAGGCGTTTACGAAAACGAAATAAATAATAGAAAGTTCGGTGATCCCCGGTAATTAATTTTTTTTTTGTAGCTGAGTAATGTGGAGTCGTGGTGAACATCAAAACGGTTTTGTGTCATAAGAGTCATATCAGTCGTAGAGGCACGCGGGTAAATGGGCAGGAGATGGTATGAGCATACACGCTTACATGCTGCTCGATCCGCTTTCACCGATGCGCGGTTCAGGTTCGGGCTCAGCTCCAGCACCTGGCTTGGAAAGCTGCTCCTGAATCTCTAGGAGGACGCGCTTGGCAGACTCGTCTAGATCTAGATCTTCGGGGATTGTGATTCTGTTTCCGGAAACAATGACCAGTGTCTCTGGAGCATCCTTTTCAAAGACCCGAGGTGGCTCAGTCTTGTGGTGGTGGTGGTGATCTGCGTCAGTCGCATCATGGCCGGGGGACCGGTACCATGGTAACTTGTAGCCAGTGGGCTCCTGAGACCACCAAGCAAGAGGATATCTGTCAGCGATGTTGTTGAAAATACATGCCACGCCGATCATGATAAGAAAAGTGACAATTTGAACCACCAAGTAAAACCAGCCCAGAGCTCTTATTTGGTCATCAGCAGCTGCAATGTAAGCAGCGGCGCCGGCGGGAGGATGGACCGAATTTGTCAAAGACATGACAACGCTGGCAGTTGCTGTAGATAATGCCCCAGCCAAGTAGAGGTATTTTTCCATTGCGGGGTTTGTCATAAATAGTTTTGTGATAATGATGCCAGTTAGTGAACTTAAAAATGTCCCAAGGTACACATTTCTTGGCTGCGCCAATGGCGCCTTGACGGCATTGTAGAGCAGAATTGAAGTAGCAGCCTACGGTTAGTACAAATTTATAGTAGAATGGCTTAGTCAAGCTTGTTTTCTTTTCTTTATATTGTTGGACCCTGTTGTCACTTACCCACGATGGGACGAGCGGAGGGGCGTTCTTGCTGGAAAACACATGGCTGAATTGCATGCAAAGAGCGGGAAACGTTAGAGCGATAAATGTGCTGACGTGCAGTACTGCAAGTCGTAGCCAATCCGAGCGATGGAACTCACGCGTTGTCCGATAGCCCAGAAAGTGTGCCAACCAATAGGGGAGTTTTGGCACAACACTCTGTGGGATGAACCCATTGACGTAGGGATCTATAGTCCAAGCCATTGCAGAACGACAGGTTGATTGTAGGTGCTGGGCCCACGCTGTGTTTGTTAGGACTATATAGATAGATTGGTCTCGACTTGTCGACTCGGGTAGACTTGACTTGATCCGAGAGAGACTATGCAGGGGCCGCATCACATGAGCGCATCTATTTCCCCACAACTCACTATTTTCCCAGGCAAGTTGTAGGATGGCAGAGCCGGCACAGCGATGGATAACGCGCGGGGCAATACAATAATCATGGTGCAGTCACCTGAATTATAGAGCGCTTTCCAATTCGCACAATTGCTGTGAAAAACTCTACAGCCAGAAAACGTGACTTGACTCATAATGACCAGACGTGGTTGCTCTTGCAACGGTTACGATATCCGGCACCACAGCTTGCGGTTGGTCGCTGCCTGAAAGGAATTGCGTGGAATACGATGTGCTCCAACGTTGATATGCGTTGGCATAAAAAGCCGCCCGCAGTTTGCCATACACACGTTTTTGAGATTTGAGTACTCGGCTTGGTCCAGAATAGTTCATACATATAAGAACTTGCCTTTCTTGTTAGCTCAGGTGCGGGGCCACGTCGGAGACCGACTCATCGGTCGTTTGAGGCTACATCTGCAACGTGACGTAATTCGCAAAAAAAAAATAGTAACGCGCGATGACTCGACGGCCAAACGTGAACAACCGCCGGATAGTGCCTTGATGATTCTCTCTCATCGTACTATCGCCGGTCGGGTGCAGTCACCGCATCCCTCGTAAATTTGTTAATTGTTTATAACGAAGGACTACGCGTATAAAGAAAAGCATGATAGATGAGGACATGAATTCATTCCAGATAGTTTTTTAATTGGAATTATCCCTGGCACTCACAAAGAGAGCACCAAGAGACTCAGAAAGAACAGCACCCATGCGACGAATGCAATGCTTGGGAACTAGGAATCCTTGGAAGCTATCGGCGGCTGGGTCATTTACTGCCAGAACAGTTTGATGCACCCCTTGGTCGTCAACAAGATGCGTTTCTTCTGACAAATACGAGCCCACATCTACGTGGGATATCAAATGGCTAGTCGAGTTCAGCAACTCGAAAAGTACTAGAGCCTCGACGGCCTCGAGGGGATGGTGGCCCGCATAGTTTTCGCTACATGGCGAAGGTGGCGTCTGGTCTTCAAACGAGCCCGATAGTGAATGTGCAATATCGAGACCAGAACAAACCGGTACTGATGTTGGCTGTCGATTCTTTTTCCACAGCCGGTCTCCATCCCATGTATATGCATAACCATCTGGGTTGACCACGGGAAGGCACAATATGCGGATTGTAGCGAGTAGGTCCACTTCAGCAACCAAGTTATCTATCGCATTTAGCAGCGCCATAATCGAAGCCCATTCACGACCGTGGGCACCAGCGGTAACAATTACCGTCTTTGCATCGGCAGCCTGACTGCCAATTTCAAGCGCAACAATATCCCGGCCCTGAAACGATTTGCCCACCGGTTTGACCCGGGCCATGTTGGAATTGCGCTTTGCAAACATTGCCATGTAAAGCTCAATCGAGTCAAGATCACGATAGTCGTCGAAAAACTGCTGGTCATCGGCGCCGCCTAGAAACCGAAACGATGTTGCGATCGCAGAGCTATGGGAACCGCTCGCGCACTCCCACAGCCTTCCAGTTCCCAGTTCCCAGTTTCTGCGCGCGTCGCCTGAAAGCGATGCAGCGTTCCAAAACCCGGTTCTCTGGCGACGGGGTCGTAGTGGCAGCGTGGCAAGTACCGCACGCTCAACGTCGTCAATAACAAAAGTGTAGGCAGACTCTTGACGCATCGGCTTGGGCAGCAGCTTCAAAAAGTCGCGGATCCGCGACCGGGCAATTCGGATATCTCCAACCCGGTCGTTGACGGCCCAAACGTCAAGCACTAGTCTCTCTGCAGCCCTCTCAAACGCCTTTCTGTCTCGTCGCGCTTCAAATTCAAATCGGACTACAACTTCATCCTCGTATTGAGCAAGATATCGTGCAAGAGGTGTCTCCTCATCCTATAGTCAGCAAGACACAGTCGGTCGTAGCAGAAAATCGACAGATATACTTACATTTGAGTCATCAGCCGGCTGCGAACCAAATGGGAACTGCAGTCCCTGTGGCAGCAGCCATCTTAGCCATCCATCAACTCCTGTAGTCTTGTCTTCATCCACCGTGGCTTGAAATGATCTAGACGGCCCGGAATGTGGATGCTGTCCCGCTTCAACGTCCATGGTCAACCCACCAGATAACGGAGCTGCTGGTGATGGAACATCGTCTTCTCGAGACCATCCAAGCACTCTCCCGTGCTCATCTGTGTACGGATTCGCTTCGACTCCTCGTACTGATGAGGCAGCCCATAGCAAAACAACAATAGGCTGCACAAGGCGCATAACAACCAGTTGCAGGCAGAGCAGTAGGAAATATTATCCAGGATTGACGATACCACCGTCTAGCGGAAGAGTATCCCGCTTGACTTCAAAATATTATGCGTGGTGCTAACTTCTGGTATGATGCTTCCAACAGTTCAAAACAAATAGTACTTATAGGCTATCTCGGCTGCAACAGCACGAGAAAACCAGCCGATTTGTGGCAAGCTTGATTATTCAAGACAAACCACCTAAAACACACCTAGTCAGACACAGGATGCGTCACCACAGATATTTGTCTGGGTCTCAAACTATAATAGCGATGCCCTCCCACTTGACTTATTTCGGTGGAATGCTCTCTACAAAAAGCTCAGCCTTCAAGTTTTCTAACCCTGCCCAGCCTAACCCACTATGTGAGATCTTCGATGCCCCTCGCGACAGCTCAATAATTCCCCGTTTTCCTTTAGAGTTCTATAATACTCCAAAGTATATAATCATGTTAATTGTTCTACTTGGAAGGAAACCGTCACAACGACGTCATTGCATAGGGATGGACGGCGTGCCTCTTGTTTAGTCAATCTGGGAGCAGGTAGGCAAGTTTTGGATGAACTGTATTCCACTCAGCTGATTGTGATGCAGCAACTTACGCTTCAGATGCTGCGTCTCACCGCACATGAAAAAATAACTTATTACGAAACGTGTTTGACGTCACCTTGGCAATGTGTGGTGTGGATGGAGGTGTCCGGGGATTTATTGAGATAAGGCTCGTCACGCCCAATGAATCACAACTCACTGCTCTAAGAGAGCCATAGATGGCCACCGTCTAATAACAACTTGCACCGTCTCCTCCCAAGCAAGGGGCTGCGACCTCGATTCATAGGATTCTGATCTTTTTTCGATTACCAATAGTTGCTGTACATGTGCTAGTATGCTTTTCAGGAGCCTGTCCCCCATATACATATGGACGGGGGTGCTAGGCAAAGTACCGCGGTTCGTTAAAGACGTGATAGCGATGGCCACGGACACCGTCGCCCCGGAACAGAGCAGGGAAGCGAAGAGCCTCGGCTACTGAGCTCTCAGGAATCTGGTCATTGCTATACGTCACTTGGTCATCATCGATAACAAACTTGCCAACCTGAATCTCGGTGTCGGTAATGGTGGACCGCGACACACGTGCGTACCCGGTGCGCTTGACATCTCGATACAAAATATACTGACACCATCTGTCCCAGTCAGATGGGTCGATATCATGCATACGATTGTGCGGACCGACATAGGTATTGTAGTTGCCCTCTAGCGGCCGAGTGACAAGATACGACAGTAAAACCAGCGGGTTAGACGAAGAAGCCATCAAGTTCGAGAGGTACTCAGTCTGAAGTCGGCGATCTTCAACGTCCTCTTCTTGACCAGAATGGAACACCACAACATCGACGTTCTTGCCATAGACATCGAGCGTGGCGTGGATCGCTGGCGCAAGCTCACCAACGGGCGATGGGAGTAAATGATGGGTAGAATTGAGGATCGGGAATTTGGACAACAGTGCGCATCCCCATGTATGCTTGTTAGGACCTGGGCCATAGTCAACATAATATCCAAGTTCTTCGGCGATTTGTTGCGTCAAGTCCCGGTAACCACCGATGATACGTTGTGTATCCGACTCGAGGAACCCGACAACGTCCATTTCGAGCTCTTGAATCACATTACGCATCCGCACCTCGGATGCCCACATGTCATTGTCGAGACCAAAATGGATCGTCCAAATGCCAGCAGTCATGAGCTTTGCGTCTGGGTGGTGCGGTCTGGGCAAGTCGCGATGGAACCGCTTGAAGGAGATAGCGGCTGACAGAGCAACCAGAGCAGTGGTGGCAATGAGAACCTGTTTGGACACCTTTTTGGCAAGTGAGATCATGTTGTTGTTTGCAACAGATGGGTTGTTTGCGAGGGGCTTGATGCGTTTCAGAGCCCAAACACCGGCAAAGATAGTCAACTGATGAAGAAACACAACGATGTCTGAGCGTTCGCGAAGTAGGGGTCCGCCAGGCACAAAGGCGTACGCAACAATCCAAACATGTGCAAAGTAGAGAATTGATAAGACGGCAAAAGCTGTGCCAAACGCCTTTGCAGGCGAGTGGCGGCCAGCAGATTCGAGGAAAGCAGGAGTGACTGCAACATTAAACACAGTCAATACCAGACCGCCAATGTATCCGAGCCAGCCATGAAAACCGTACATAACGGCCGCTCCAACAGAGGCAATTGCGAACCCACGATAAGTCGCGATTTGTGACACATACTTTTGCTGCGAGCCCAGAACAGCTCCTAGACCCATTGCAGCAATAGTAATCCAGCCATGAGGGACAGGGAGAGGGCCCTTTACCGGATACCCATCCCAAGCCCACAGAGTCAAAGTAGACGAATCACTCAGGAGGGTGTGAAGTGAGCACAAGAGACCACCAAGGCCAATTCCAGCCGCGATGCCGCTCTCACGCTTGCCAGCAATGGAAGCAGGCTGGTTGGTCTGATACTGAAGGCGGCTCGCCAACAGAGCTGACGCAACGGCAATGGCAACACCGGTGCGATTCCAACCGCCATTTGCGTCGTGCATGATTGGCCAAATGGGGTTGTTAGTATAATGAGACAATTTTGCGATCGATGACAACATAAGACCAAGAGAAAAGGCTGATCCCCTATGCAGGCCAGCCAGTGGACGTGCCTGAATGCCCCAGAATTGGATAGCAATTGCAAGGGCGCCAAATCCACCCCCGATACCCACGGCCATGAGTCGTGACTCGGGGTTAAGGATCTTGTACGAAGCAACGCCAATTGTCATACCGAGCAGGGGCAGTTGGTAAACATAGGCGCAGAGACCTCGAACTGGGGGAATGGCGAGTAGTAGTGGTCCAACAATAATAGCAAAGAGGACTGCTTCGTAACCAGAGATTCCCATGTGCCACAGCGGGAAGTACCAAATCAATAGAGGCAGTGCAGTCAGCACAGTCCAAAAGATAAAGTAGTTGAGTATAGCAATCAAAAAGCTAAACGCGCCAAACCCATGATGCTTGCGACCCGACTGGGGAATGTAGCGAACGTACTGGTCAGCAGCAGTGACGCCCTTGACGTCAACTACGCGGATTTCAAGCGCATTGAAGTCTAGGACAGTAATGGCGTCAAACGCTAGATCGAGAATAATCAATGCCCATTCGAAAAACGCGTAGATGGAGTAGGCTCCTGGTCTGATCTTAACCTTGTGCTGAATAAACCAGTATATAAGGGGAATTAGCGTTCCAAAAAATGTGCTGGCGGTGATCTTTCTCAAAGTCTTTGCGCGGCCAGTCGGTGTGGCGTAAATCCGGCCGACTGTCCAGGGAAGAGTAAACACAATGTACGCAATCATGAAGATGTCGTGCCAGTCGTGGTCGTCGGTCGATGTGATGTACGTCCATCCACCGCAAGTGAGAGTACGCAGGATCCCCACCACGACTAGCAGCATTGGAAGGCGCGATCCAGGGCGAGCGGTGAGCAAATATGTAAGAAAGACGAGAATAAACCGAGGTCCTGAAGTCATGGCAATGAATACCTGGAAAACCGATCGTTCAGGATATCTATCTCCGATTGTCGCGCTAACTGATGGAAACCATTCCTCTGGATACCCATAGTGCTCATTCTGGACGATTTTATAGAAATGCAGATATGACCCCACTATAAGTGCTCCGATAAATGCCCCTGTCATTAGCCCACTAAGGCAGGTTTTTATTTCTTATGCTTCCGGCCCCCCTGAAAGTATAACGTCATGGCATTCGATTCAAAGAAATGCTAGCAGAGTTTGTCAATCAAACTAATATCACACAAACCAATACTCGGCTAATGTGAACCAGGTCACAAAACACTTACCAGCGGCAGTGATAGTGTGCGCATATGACACCCACACTCCATTAATCTGGTCTGTTAGCAGGCTGGCGTTATCGTAGAAACTAAATCCAACCTCAACTTACGCGAACCAAAACCTGGCCCGGCTTGGAATACTTGTCCGACACTTCCCCCATGACTAAAATAGGGGCGCCAAACGCGGAACTCGCACGTGAACCGAGGAGTGTCGCGAAGTTCCAGAGTTTCGCTACGGCGCAATGGCAGTCCCAATTTTACGCGTATAGCGTTCGAACTGTATTATATGTATTATTTTGTTTATGGATAACTCCGTTCAAGAAGAGCGGATTGACTCGATATTTTGCAAGGGAATGGCAAAATATTGGTTGTGGGTAAGATTTAAGGAGCGTAGACGGCGGAGAACAGGTGTCAGAGCAATCACAATCAGAAAGAACAAGACAATGCCCGACCCAAAAAAGTCGACTTGAGTGTAGAGAAGCAAGAGCGTGACAAGAGTTATAAAATACCCTGCAAACTGAACTCCCAGAGCTAGAAACGAAAAGCCCCCTAGGGGCCCGTCGGGGTTGTACTTATCGCTGAGTGGAAGCAGAACCATTGCAGTTCCCCAAAGTACTGCCCCGACCGAGCCAAACGATTCAGTCGTGGACACGCCCTTTCTCCACGACATAGTGAAGACCCAGCTAATTGCGCCGCCAACAATCAGAGCCCAAACACCTGAATAGATGCCCCAAGACATAAGCGCCATCTTTGCTCGGTTTCGCCGTCGTGACAATTGGTATTTGTCGTGTGCCCAGCAGGCCACAGACAGCACCGCCGCCAAGTAGTGAATAGCAGCAAAAGCATACGGCTTATTGATCTGAAGCGTAAAGTATAAACCGACGAGGACGTTACCGGCCGTTAGCAAGTGCCACACAGCCGGTCGTGCACCTGAGCTGGCCCCAAGTCGTAAGCAGTTGTCGAGCTGCGCTGCCAAGGGAAAAAGAATAGGAAATGCAGCAATAACTCCAATTATAATAGGAGGCAGACCGGGGCCCGCGTTCCCGCCGTGGTGGTGTCCCATTCCCATCGTACGCCGGTAAGTTTTGCGGAGCAGCCAGCATTTTATCAGATCTGAATCTGATTTTACCCAATTAGGCGGGTTACCCGGATAGTCGTGCATGGTGAGAGCGAGTCTCGGGTGCCCGACTTTTATTCACACAAGGCGATATTGTTAGGGATTCTCACTTGAATCTGCCGCAACTTGTGCTGCTCATCCTCGTCGAAAGCTGTTGTAGCGTGCTGATGAACACAAGGGTTTCTGTTGTTATAGCATTCTGATTGGCAGAATATCAAGGACTTGTAAAACACTCGACTTTCAATATTCGGCTCGCAACACTCGGCTTGCAACGCTTGATTTGCAATGCTTGATTCAGCGCTTGATTTGCAACGCTTGACTTGCAACGGTCGATACTAATATGGAGGGAACTCTGCAGTAGCTGAAGCAGTATCGGCAATTTGCCATTTCGACAGCTCTAGTCATCAAATGGTCTGGGGTACATTCGATCGCTCACCATAGTACAATCGCGCCGAGTAGAGATCTCCACGTAAACAAGTGCTGAACTTACTCGCGAGTGCTTGGTCGTGTGCTCTTGCCCGACGAAGTAGCCGAACAGAACTTTGCCGCGCGGCTGGTATCGGCATATGGAATATTACAGCCGCCGGTTGAGTGTGCCAGTCTGCTACTTCTTAGAGCTATCGCTCTATGTCACAGTTACAACTTGAGCAGCAGTGCTTGCAACATTCGCGATCTTGCTTGAAATTGTTGAGCGCTCGTATCGTCTTTTCGGCTGCAACGCTGTAAAGAGTTGACCTCGGAAGTGGCTACCCGTTTTGTTACCCGCTGATATGCCAAAACAGGGTGATAAGACCTGCGTCGGCAATTTGTTTAGTTAAAAGCCCGCCTTTGGGACAGCATCGCGCCCCGCCAAACATTTTTTCCATGAAGTCTTCTGTCTTGCTCAGTATTCTTAGTGCCGTTTCGGCTGTCAATGCAGCCTCTAAGCAGGATGATCTCGAGGTCCTCCAGAAGAAATGGGCATTCCAAGTAAGTGTATTGAATAATACCGGCCTTTGCAGGCAACGTTGACTAACATTTAGCCTTTTAGCGGCGTCAATACCTTTGCCCACTGGAATACAGCAAAATGCCTTTTAGAGCCCGATGTTGACTTTGACATTGCAGTAATCGGAGTGCCTTTTGATACTGCCGTCTCGTACAGAACTGGAGCGCGATTTGGGCCCCGCGCAATCCGCGCTGCCTCGCAGCGACAACAGCCGAAAAATGGATTTAACCAGCGAGCGGGAATCAATCCGTACATGTCGTGGGCCAAGGTGCTGGATTGTGATGACATACCTGTCGCACCTGCCGATAACCGACTAGCTCTCAAGCAATTGACCCAGGCGTACCACGAGCTACTGGACCACCCCGCTACCTATACTAAGAACGGGACAGTACCACCAAGATTGGTATCGCTAGGTGGAGATCACTCAATTGTGCTGCCTGCGTTGAGGGCTCTCAAGGATATTTACGGACCCATTAGTGTCATTCACTTTGATGCTCACCTCGATACCTGGAACCCCCAGCGCTATACTCCCGCGGCTATCTGGGACATGCCCGAGGATACTGGCCACTTCACTCACGGATCCATGTTTTGGATGGCTAACCAGGAGGGCCTGCTTGCCAACGACTCATGTATGCATGCGGGTCTTCGCACTCGTCTCAGCGGCACTGATTGGGCCGACTACGAAGCAGACAGCGACCAAGGGTGGATGCGAATTTCGTGCGACGAAGTGTCTGAAATTGGTACCAAGGGCATCATTGAGCAGATTCTTGCCCGTGTTCCGTCCGACAAGCCCGCTTATATCTCAGTCGATATCGATGTGATTGATCCTGGTTTCGCTCCAGGGACCGGCACTCCCGAAGTTGGCGGCTGGTCTACCCGCGAGCTTATCTCGATTATTCGTGGCTTGTCATCGCTCAATCTTGTTGGTGCGGATATTGTTGAGATTTCCCCCGCTTTTGACAATGCTGAGGTCACTGCTCTTGCTGGTGCTCAAATCGCTTACGAAATCATCACCAACATGGTTATTCGCGGTACTCCTCATCAGGTATATCCCCCGCTTTCGAGCTCCTACACCGCAAAGGAAGACCTTTAAGTCGCTGGCATACAACACAACAGCACTCAAAAAATATGGCAATAAATTAAAAATCATGTAATCACTGTAATCAATACGAAACTGTAACTAGTCGGTCGTAGTTGTCCAGACTATGTGGATGCCATAATGGCCGTTGATCTTGTCGCCTTCAACAACCTCTTCTGGCTTGAGGCACTTTTTGAAAGTATCGTAAACTCTCTGGCGGAGTTTCTCTTTCTCTTCCTGAGGGAGGGCAGTGATGTAGGAGCGGGATTGCCAATACTGCCACACTGCTTCTGGATTATTGGCATATTGACGCACAAACGAAAATCGCTCCTCGTTGTATGGAGTTCGGAAATAGGGCTGGTTTTCAAACGATGCCTGCCACTTGCCTTGACGATACTGAGGCACATTATGATCGTAAGCCCAAATCTCCTTTGTGATGGCACGTTGCCAATTATCCTCCGGTAGCGATTCGACATCGTCGTAGTTCCACGCTAGGCCAAGTGAACCTCCAGGTCTCAGAACACGATGGATCTCCTTCAGAGACTCATGATCTGCAAACCAGTGATATGCCTGGGCTATAATGACAGCATCAACGGAATTGTCCTCCACCGGAATGTGGTACGAATCTCCTTGGAGAGCGGTGATATCTGGGAATTTTTTGCGAAATGTCTCGAGCATCCCCGCAGACGGCTCGACGCCGATGATGGTGTAGCCCTCCTGGGCAATCGTGGCGGTAAACTTTCCAGTCCCGCAAGCGAGATCCAATACAGTGGATCCTTCATGAAGCCCGAGGCGGGCAGTGAGCCATTCTACGGCCTCTGGGATATAGCCTGGGCGAACCTGATCATAGAGCTCATGGTTGGCATCGTAACTAGACGTTGCGGTCTTATTGGCCTCTTTGGCAGTAGTACTCTCGGCCGTAGAGCTTTTCGCTTGTTCGGACATTGATTGGCCGTTCAACGTTTTACTTGCTCAATTCTTATGTTCCCGTTGCTTCGGAGTATTTATACATGCCCGAGATTCGCACAACATTGTCGGTGACCGATGATTCAGCCGCGCGCCGCCCCCGCTGCCCCACCCAGTTTTGCTCCGATTTTGGGGACAACAGGCGGTATTGACTCACAGAGTCGGCCATTATCCGCACGTAACAATGGCATGACCAATATGTAGTTACCACAGCCACCTCCGCTTTCAATGGGCAGCCGTTGCCAAGCCATGTGATGCTTGTCTCGGAAAAATAGAAATCTTCTATCATCAAAGGAACCCGTTGCGAGGTTGTGATTGTTCTCTTACTTCTGACCTGCTGGTCTTCTTTGCTGGCCTGAAGTGTTGTCACGTATGTTCTGCTCCGCCAACGCTTGTCGTATTAATGCCGCTCACTACTACCCACCCTGAAACTAGGTTTTCATGGACGCTATTTTCATGCTCAATTCCAGAGTAGATAGTTATTCTACTTCGTCTTGTAACTTGTCCTTGTATTTCTGGAGTTCTAGTTCTGTTGTTGCTGTATATGACACGTAGGTCATAGTCCCATACAAGACGGAACTTACACCTGCATGGACTTCGCATTTCTTTCCATGGTCTATGTTGGCTCCGCATTAACAAAAGTGCTGTACAATATCTCGGCAACTACTAGCGACAACTGATCATACTTCATGGATGCATTAGTGTATCTATTGGAAAGAGCGAACTGGATACGACTCATCATACATGCCGCTCTTTGAAAAAGGAACTAGCGTGTAGGTTTTGGATTGCACGCTGGGAGGCAACGGTGGCAAGCCACGCGAGTCGAGAACCTCGCCTTTGATATTACTCTGCACCTTGGCAAGTGCTTGGTTCAGAGTCACAGAGCCACTCTGGACTTCAGCAAGCGCCTTTGTTCCAGCATCTCCAGCAGCAATGCGAGGGCTAGCAGCCGAACCGTAAAGAAGGAGACCAGCAATGGTGCTTTGGTCATAGTGTGCGGTCTGCGGGTAATTACGGCGATGATCGCGCTTAAAGTACTGGTTCTCTGCAATATCAGCAGCCGGCAGAGTCACCGGGTCTTCATACTGCTCCGGACGCGATCCAGGAGACGGCACACGGTAGTAGGGAACCACGGGGTTACCAGAGGACCGATTAGGGACGGGCGTGAGTAGCTTTCGCAGGCTCTCCCAGATGCCCTTGCTCACAGCTGTGTATTTCTGCTGTCAGTGCTGTCGGGGCCACAGCCGTATTTATATCCAAAGAATCAACAACACCTGTCAATCAGTTTGTTGGTAGCACCAGCCACCAAGGGCTCGTGACGATTATGCCTGTCATATCACATCGCGTTCCAGTCACGGCGTCGTCAACAGTATCCAATCTCTAACACCCCGAAAACACGAAAAAAGGCTGGTTTGATAAGTGACACCCAATGATCCGCAAGAATACATCGCTAGTGAAAAAGAAAAGCTCATGCGCGCAACATGGATATTTCACCTGATACACTCTCGCTTCAGATACAAACGTAGTTGCCTAGATCAAGAATATCCGCTATTTAAAAGGAGAAAGAATCATCATTTCTTACCTTGTACACCGGAACAGGACCTCCCGTCATGATTGGGGTCTTTTAGGAGTATCCAAGTCTTTCGAGCCGAGTCCTGAATAGTTGTGAACCACCAATAAGATTCGTCCCAATCGAAGGATGGTTTAGGAAAAAAACGCATATGCACCATTCATGCAACCCGAAGCGGTGAACCTATACTTCAATCGCCTCTTACTAGTTTCTGGACTCCTAGTTTAGACGTTCAACTTGATTATAAATGGAAAAAGGTGGACAGAGTGCGGGAGTGAAGAAAGAGATGAGCTGGGGGCCAGCTTGGTGGCGTGTTTAAGGGCGAGCATCTGTGACCTGCGACCATGACAGCTAGTTCTTGTCTTGGTAAATTCACCAATCACGAAGGTTTATTGAAGGATATTAGTCTAGTATTCCGTGCACGGGTAAAGCATAAGCTCCGCGCTGGCTCTTACAGTGAGCTGAATACATGTTGCATATCTCGTGCCTATTCAATTATGATTAAGATTCTACACGAGAAATCGCGTCCGTCAGGTATTTCGCGTATACTAATGAATTTAGCCAATACAGATTCGAGTGACTGGCTCTCAACAAAGGTCCCCGAAATGGGGGAACTGGAAGCTGCGCTACGCTGTCATATATGCAAGGAATTTCTCAAGGCGCCGATGATTACAAGTTGCTCACATACATTCTGCTCACTTTGCATCCGTCGGCAGCTTACTCAGGAAAATAAATGCCCCGACTGTCGTAAAGAGGTTCAGACTAGTAGGCTCATCAAGAATTCTTTTGCCGAGGAGCTTGTCGAGCACTACGTCGCGCTCAGGAAGAAGCTGTTTGATCTGGCAACACCGGCATCTGGCCAAGATTCTGGTGATGCTCCCGCTACGGCACCAGACAGTACCTCTTCAGAGCACACTAGCAAACAACCTGTGCTTGAGAGCACGCCAAAGAGCGAGAGGGTTCCACCGTAAGACGACGCTGCAAGTTGCTGCATGTCATCCCTATTTCTAACGCTCAGAAACCCGCCGGACGAAGACCAGGACGTGGAGACTTGTCCAATATGTGACCAGAAGTTTCAAAAGGGTGTAATTGAGAATGGCCACCTCGATGAATGCTTAAGTCGTGGACGACGATCAAAGGCACGGGCAAATGGGCTCTTGAGCGCAATGAACGTTCAAAAGTTAGAGCAAGAGCAATACTCCGACGACATGACTAGAAAGCTGCCGACCGTTGTGTTTTCCATGAATAACGAGGTAAAGCTGCGAAGGTGGTTGAGCGAACGGGGCCTACCGTCTAGTGGTAGCCGAAAGGTACTAGAGAGACGAATCACAGAATGGATAAATCTTTGGAATGCCAATGCTGATGCAAAGACCCCTGTGCAAAAAGTCGAATTACTTACTGCTCTCAATGACTGGGAGAGAGCACTAGAATTCAACGCCGGTAGCTCCGACTTTGGAGACATAAAGGAAATTGACGTTAACATGTGGAACAAACGGCATTCCGACGATTTTTCCTCTCTGATTGATCAGGCCAGGCGCTCTGCTAAACGAACAAAAGCAGCCCATGACGAGAAGAAACAAGGCACTGACGACATTGCTGCATAGACGTTTTGTTACTACTGCATGGACCCGGAGGGCAAAATATTGATATCATGACACGAGCTATGAAAGTTTTCATTGTGTATTGCATCAATCTAGTAATATGACTAGGGTGAAGAAAAAAGGCGTAGAGTGGCTGAGTTCACTGTGTTTGCTTAGCAGGCGAGGCAGTCTCGGACGAATCACCCGGGGCAGGAAGAGTCGACGCTGTGCCATCACGTTTCACCTTTGACTGAGTTACCGGACCCTTGGCCATGCGCTCCGAGTAGTAGTTGGACAGCAGGGACGCTGGCACTTCTTCTCCGTGCTCGAGGCGTGACTCAAGCGCTGATTGAGATTCTCTCATTACAATTTCTAGCATTAACCGAAG
This sequence comes from Tardiomyces digboiensis, assembly GCA_030570855.1. Lineage (NCBI taxonomy): Eukaryota > Fungi > Ascomycota > Dipodascomycetes > Dipodascales > Trichomonascaceae > Tardiomyces > Tardiomyces digboiensis. Next base: position 6,719 of record JAJLWU010000008.1, on the reverse strand, counting down.
ACGATCTTCAAGATCGCGTCCCTCCAAGCCCTCCAGCTGTTCGAGCAAGTTCGAAGGGGCATCTTCTTCACCGTCCGCAGCAGAAACTTGCTTACCGATAAAGCTGCTTGTTGAAGCACGCATCTCGTCCAACGGCTTCTCGGCAGCCTCACCAACGACTGTCATACGGAGTGATTCCGGAGTCTTTACAGACACAGGAGCCTCCCTTGGCTTTGGCGCATGCTTTGCGGCTCTTTCCTTTGGCGAGAGTGAATCCTCAGGGGAGTCACGATTCTGTAGGATAAAGTCTACAGCGTCACCAACGACACTCTCCATTTGTTCATAAAGCTTCACATAAGCAGGGTCTACCGACCTAGTCTGAGTCTCAGAGTCGGGCTCAGAATCCTCTGGGGCAGTTGCTTCGCTAGTAGATGTGGATAGGGCAGACTCGGCGGTCTTTGGAGGGACTTCCGCAGATAGAATTTCGTCCTGGGCCCCTGGAGACACAGAGGACACAGTACTGGAGAGTGTTTCGACACTGGAGAAAATTTCGTTCTTCGGAGGGCTCCTGAAATAATCCTTTGATGAGGACAGCAAATCGTCGATAACCTGATGCTTGATAACAGTGAACTGAATGAGCACCGCGATCACAGCGATGAGAGCAACGCTGAGTAGAGCCCATACGTAGCTCTTGAACCCGCCTGACGAAAAACCGCCTTCAGGAATATCTATGACGTGAACGGTACCAGAAACAGAAGTGCTCGCAACCCTGTTTTCTGCTGGGTTAAGTGCAATAGAAGTAACGGCAACCTTGTGAGCATCAGTAAACCGGCCGACAACGCTTAAATTTGCGACCGAGACCACGAAAATCTCACAGTTTGCCGAAGATCCAACGACTACATACTTTGAACCGGCGTCGAGAGCAACAACAGAGCCACTTGACATGATCTTCTTGTCCTGCACTAGCTTGCCCTTTGCAGTGTACTGACGCAGCCACCACCCCACTTTGATGCCTGCATTGACGGCACAAACAAGTGTATTGTCGCTAACAAAGCGCACCTTGGAGAACTTGAGATTCTGTCCAACAGGTATTTCAGTTTGTATTTTGCCAGATTTGGACTCGAGAATGTAAAGCGTTTCGTTTGTCGCCACCGCAAGTTTCTCACCGCTGGGGCTAAGGCCAATGTCATTGACGGCAGCCTTGAACGTCTTGGAAAATTTGGCGCCTTTGGTCAGCGCGTCTACACCAAATACCCAAACCGTGCCGGGCGTCATCGAATTAGAAATGGCCAAATAGTCGCCTGCGACGGCCGTACACTTTTGATACTCGTCAGAGTTTCTGGTCGTAAATACCGAAAGCGCATTCTGCTCTGGAGCCTTTTCCTTGCCGTTTGCAAATTCAAACACTCTCAAGTGTGCATTGGTTCCAGCCTTGATCGCCGTCTCGCCTTGGTTAATTCCTACGTAAACCTTGCCGTCAGCTCCCACCGCTAAACTTGTTGGATTATCCTCACTTTTTGCCAGCCCAATCTCCTTTTGCTTTCGCAGCCGCTCTCCGTCGCGGTGGATACGAACAAACGTCTGGGGTTAGAATAAATCATCAACTAGCATTGACAAAGGTTGCGTTCATAGTATCAGAATTGGCCCGTCGTCGTAGCATCCAACCAGGCACATACAATCTTGTTTTGGATTCCATTGCGACCTTCGCCACCACCCCCTGCAACAACAAGGGTGGAATCGTCACCGAAACTAGCCGCAAAAACTGGATAGCAAACGTCCAGCAAATCAGTTGATTGCGCCTTCATATCGCTTCGTGTACTTTGGTCTTTTTCGCTAGCCTGTCAGTCCTTTGTGCACGAAATAAAAGAACGAATTCCAATGTTGGGTAAACGTCAATTGTGAGTCTCTCTCACACAGTATGCACTCTCGGTTAACGAACTCGGCAGAAAGCTACACGTAACGACATCACCCGTTATATCTCCACATGCTCGCGTTCATCACGGGCAAGGGTACCTGGCCGTTGCCAAGGCACTGGTGTGAGAGGTGTTTTTCAATTTGAACCAGGTCCAAAGAAGTTGGGTTGTTAACGACAATGCGAATGAGAACATACACAATAACTAAGGAGGGCCCAAGCATTTAAATGCATTTTGCTAGCAGCTGTCGACGGCCGCGTAGCCCTAGCTGTTCCCCGAGGGCTAGGGGTTGTGAAAGTTCTACCGAACGAATGTTGCATAGGTAATCTACTTCTTTCTCGTAGCCGTACCGCGCCCCGCACGACCTAGCAGTGTGACTGACAAAATTCAAAATTCACAAAGTTTACTGATAACGGCCAACCTCAACATGAAGACGGTGCTATCTATCCAGTCTCACGTTGTCCACGGATACGTTGGTAACCGTGCGGCGACATTTCCGTTGCAAATCCAAGGGTGGGATGTGGACGTGCTCAACACAGTTCAGCTATCGAACAACACCGCCTACGGGTCATGGACTGGTCAAAAGCTGACAGCACAGCAGATAGAGGATCTATATAGTGGGTTGGTGAAAATAGACATGGAATACGACGCACTTCTCACCGGATACGCTCCGACGGCAGAAAGTGTCATGGTTATTAGCCGTATTGGCCAGGAACTCAAGGAGAAACACAAAAACATGATCTGGCTACTGGATCCGGTCATGGGAGACGACGGAGAGCTCTATGTGTCCAAAGATGTGATACCGATCTATCAGCAAGTTTTAAAAAGTGGCGCGGTATCTTTGATCACTCCCAACTACTTTGAGGTCGAGCTACTGACGGGGGTGTTGATCACCGACTTCAAATCGGCTCGTGCCGCACTGGAAATATTTTACGAAAAGTACAACGTCGACAACATTGTTATTTCATCCATTCCGTCCATTGTCGAGGGTCGTCTAATAACTATCGGCGCGACTAGCGGAAGTGCATTCTATTTTGAATACCCGAAAATAAGCGGCTATTTTACCGGTACCGGGGATCTTTTTGCCGCCCTTCTTCTGAACAAGTTCCATAAGTTCAGTGTTGGTGCTGGCCCCGAAACAAACGGTGGCAATACTGCTCCTACTAATGTCACCAAGATACCGCTGGCGCTAGGTCTCCAGGAAGTTCTGGCGGTTATGCAGTCTGTGCTCAATTATACTGCAGCCGCTACAGGGGATTGCGACCAAGGCATTCGTGGTGATACGACCTCTATGAAAAAGAAAGAGTTGCGTCTTGTTGAGTGTCGCGATACTCTGTACGCAGATTCGCATGTTGAAGCGGCCAATTTTGTCATTAAGCCCCTTCCATGACGCACATAGATTTCAAATGTGTCCTGGACTCCTTTCGGTCTTGGAAAAAAAACAAAATTGCATAATGATACCCTCACAACAGGAAATTCTCACCCCCTATTGTGGTCTTGGTACCGGGTGACAACTACGTCCCGCCTACAATCTTAGAACCAACCAAACTCAAATCTATAATATCCGTTACTTCGTAAGATCGTGAAGACAATTCCTTAGTCCAACCTAGACCACAAGACCTGGTTGGCCAACCGGCAATTGTTGCGGCTGAATAAACGGCCGCTGCATTGTGTGCGGGACTTGCCCGCCTCGTGGAATTCCAACCAGCCGAGCAAGTGTACCCACCACAGACTCCCGTACCGCACTCGTGTCCATGTCATCAATGTAGGCAACCGCCTTGAATGACAAAAATACAAGAAGAAAGACAAACAATGGTAGCCAGAAAAAGAACAGCATGGTATCATTTGTTGTTTGAATTCGATGTTGAATCCACTCGGACATAAGCTCCTCCTCCGTGCGCTGATCTTCCTCCTCGACTGGCCCAACAGGCTCATTTGGTGTCTCGCCTGCTTTCTCATCCGCAACCTTGTCGTCATTGTCGAGGACAGCAGCGCTGTAGTCCTCAATGGTTTGCGAGCCAGACGGGAATATCTCTTCATATCTAGGCGGTGCCGCATCATGAGATGATTCCTGACGGTCCCCTTGCTGTTGATCGTGGGTCGACCCATGCAGGAGCCGTTGCGGGAGCAAATAGTTCCAAAACGGCTGACGACTATCCATTGCATCATCAAGCTTACTAGCATCATTCTGACTGTATCTGTCTTCGCGTTGTGAGCGTGATTGAGCGACAACGCTATTCTGGCGAGAAGAACGCCTACTCGCGCGACGACTCACACAGCCAGACGTAACAGCCGAGCTAAACGACTCATTGTCCGACATTTCCTCCTCATATCCTGAATAGTCGCGAAGTATGAGGTCTTTAATCGCCTCATCACCAATATCAAATATGGTATCCCCGTTGGCAGTAGTCAGACCAACATCAGCGCTCTCATCTAGCAGTATCTGCAAAATCTCGTAGTTCTTGTGGAGGGTCGCAAAATGGAGCGGAGTATAGCCACTCTTGTCCTGGGCATCGACATCAGCACCAGCGTCAATCAAGGCACCAGCAAACTTGTTCAGTCCCATAATGCAGGCCAAGTGAAGCATTGTCTGGCCCTCCCTTGTAGCGAGTTCCCAAGACGCGACACGTTCCTCTCCATGGAGATGAATCAAATCAATGCACGCCACTAAATTGTCATCCAGCTGGGCGTGGGTCATTTGAGAGCCACCGCCTCGGCTCTCAAGCTGTCTGTAGAGGGCAGGAGGGATGCGCCCATTGGAGCTGCCAACAATTCGCTTGGCAATCTCCCGAGCATCTTCAATTCGCCCGTTCATCTTGAGTCCGACAACCTGCAGTGCGAGTTCAATCAGTTGTTTGTCCGTATCATCGTAATACCGAAAGTACTTTGAATCAGGAGACGTCCAGCCTTCAAAAACAACCTTGACTGGGCCCGGGACTTGGGCAGGAGGTAAGTGAGTGACAATTGTAGAACTGTTCCAGCAGTGAGTAGCGAGAGATGGAATATCACCAAACTTAACTACCAGTCCTTGAACAAACCCTTGACCAAGAAGCGTAACTTCGATACCGCCACGAATAGAACCCGACCCAGGAATGACACGCTGAATGATTGGAATCGGTCCACCAAAGTTACTGTGTAGTTGTTGTGCAATACCCCCTAGCCACTCGCCATTGGCCGCTTGAGAAGAAGTCAGAGGAGCAGGGCCAGGAGTGGGCGTGGGAGTCACGACATGGCTAGAGGACACTGATAACTTTGACATTGACACCACGCTAGGAGCAATAGTTCCATTGAAGCTCTGAGTAGATTGCCTCCGAGAAAACAAGCTATCAGCCTCAGACTGAGGAGAAGTTGCTGTTGTGGACGGTTCTGACATTGAGCCATAAGGCGATTGGTTAATGGTGGGGCTCAAATTTGGGCGAATGCGGGAAATAGAGTCCCTAGGGCGATGTATTTGAACCCCATCATCGTCAGCACTTTGCTTACGCTTTCGAGGGTTGTCTGAGCCTTCGGAAGATGAAGGAGACACGGCTCTAGAAGATACATTAGATGCACGGTGGTCGAGAGGTGCCGACGGTGCAGGCAGAGTTTGTGACGCCTTGTGATCATCGGTGATCACGACAGCAGACGACGTCATACCTCGAGCAACCACAGTACCTAAGTGGTTCTTGAGTACAAAGTATACTCTGAATCCAAGCTTCTCAGTATGGTGTCTGCAATAGCACGCCAGCCGCATTGGCAGGTGAATTAGCCTTGCTGGAACGCGGCGGCCACCGCCAACGTCAACTTGCTCAATGTCACTGAGCTCGACCATCTGACGACAGTTGAAAACAACCGCTCGTCGCTCTGTGCCCTCTGTCCAGTGCGCCTCTTCGGCCGGCAGCTTGACCTTTTTGCGGGCAGCTCGCTTGCGTTCGCGGCGGAGGCAGCCGTTGCACATATTAACATAGTGGTATCGGTCGCTCTGACACACAACTATGGTGTCCAACGTGAGAACGTCGGAATTGGCTTCAAAGTCCTCTTGAAGCTGAAACTTCGGTTTTGATATAGTATCGGCCGGCAAGTACACGTACTTTGCTTCTGGCGGAGGATACACAGTCAATGTCACTTTAATCTGCGTCTCGACACGCGACTTGGCTGGCATGTTGTTGACTAAGAGTTTGTGGTTGAGGTCCCACATATTGTCCCAGTCAGCTGGATCGAAATCAGGAAAATACCCCGGAGGATGAGCACCACCAACTGCACCACTTCCCATAATTACGCCGCTACCAGTCCCATTGATAGTGGCCGACGCTCCTCCCAATGGGGAGCTGGCAGTTGACGTAGCGGTTGACGTGGCTGGTGGCGCCGACGTAATAACGTCAGCACCATCCCATTCGTCCTTGAGCTTGGGCTCGGACCCATTATCATCTCGCGGCGGTGTCAATACACTGTGTCCATTGGGTGGGAAATCAGGAGCCTCACCCTTGACAGGTGTAGTGGCAGCTGTAGTGGTTGCAGTTGCCGTCACACGAGGGGTGGATGCAGGGGTGGACGCAAAGCTGCTCTTTTGTCGGAAAGAATAGTCATTAAAGCCCGGGATCTCAATAGCTCCAAAACCTGGCGTATCAATACATAGATAGGGACCAGTACTGGCGCCCTCTGGTGTAACCACGCTCGCACGCGATGGGGCACGCGAGCAACCGTTGCTATGAGGGAGATCACTGTTTGCAAAGCCGCCGGATTTTGAGACGGCAGCAGGGCTGCTACCAACAGATAGACCCAAGTCGTCAAAGAGCTGCACGCTCAAGTGTTCATTCAGATCAAACGGCGACAGAGGGTCGGCTCGAT